>MJUU01022968.1:42495-65014 GCA_002080025.1 Modiolus philippinarum
GATGATTTATTCTATCTAACAGAATACACTTCAGACTAAAATCAATGAACAATAAACACCAACATATAGCATTAAATAATTTGTCACTGTTGTTGTCGGGTGTCAAACACCGCTGGGCAGTCAGAAGGGTTAGCCTCGTCTGGTCAATGGTCTTGGTGTCCATGGGTCTGTTGGTACTCAGCATGTTGATAGTTGGGTTTGTCAGGCTATCTCTGTCTTAAGTTGTTCACGGGTCATCTTGAGTATGTTCTTCATTACTGTCTGAACCCGGAATGTTTGTTGTATTGGTACTCTGTCTTGTCGGGTTTTCTTGTTCTTTTGACCTGGTGTCCTGTTCCTACTGTATCGGTGGGAAACTGTACGGCACATTTGCTGTTATAGTGGTGCGAGTCTTGTGTCCATAAGTCTAATTTGGTCTGTGGTTTTTGTCAATTATGTTATGGTACCGTTTGCAATCTGAGTTTTGAACTCTGTAGCCCAGCTTTGTGCGTCATCTTTCTCTGTCATTGACCTGCAGTACAGTAATCTCTTGTTCCTGAAAATCTTGTTCTTCTTTATGTGTTGTGTGTATAGCTCTGTTGTTCCCGGTGTAGTTGGTCGAGCAGTCTCTGGGATGTCTTCTTCATTGAGTTTTTCTATGGTCCAGTTTTTAAAATATTTAAACTTGTGTATGGTTAGAGTTAACTCAATTCTTTCAAGGACGGACATGTTGTGTGGAAACGGATTGACATTTGTAGTTTTCTTTTACTCAATGTCATATTCATATCAGCTTGGTTACTCAATATACAATAATTGTGCAATATGGCTTGTCAGACTAATTGGGTCTCTAATTAAATTGTGTTTAAAGCATTTAATCAAATTTCGATAAATCACCTTTGATCACATACTAATTACCTGCTCATTCTAATTAAACTACCAGTTATCACCTTTGATCACCTATTAACTCTAATTAAAATAACAAAATGGCATCCCTTTTTTACTTTAATTTTTTTTTATCATAAAACATACCATACCCTATAAACTTTATATTACTATGAACTTGACGACCACAATACTGGTACAATACTGGAATACAATACTGGAATAAAATTTTTATTCCAGTATTGTGAACAATACTAGTATTCCAGTATTGTGGTCGCCAAGTTCAAGTGATCCAGCTAAAGCATTGATCTGTCAGCTCAGCTGATTTACTGGCTATTTAAATCTACTTCCTACTACAACTCAAGTAGGCTGTCCTGTCACATTTCCCCCACCTCGAGAGTCATCATACTTGCTACAGTACACACAGAGTGTACATGTTTCAGTTACAAAACACTGAGGTCTGACATATTTCACAGTGTAAACACCAGCAAATGTCTGTGAAAACACCAGCAAACTTCCTGTTGTTAATTACAAAGAAATATATTGGCAAGTCATAAATGTCAGTGTAAACACCGACATTTCACCAGCAATTGTCACTGTTTTCACTCATGTCAGTCCAGGGTGTTTTGTAACTGAAACACTGATGTATGTCTCTCAACAAATACACATCTCAAACCCTGGTTAGCTCCTCAAACCACTGTTGGTTATTAGGTGGATGCCAAATGTAACTGGAGAGCATAAATCTCCTTACAAAATTGTCTAATGTCATTTCTGGAAATTGAACCTGGGACCTCTAGCACTTCAGCCAGCCTCTTAACAATGTGAGCTAAGGAATCGATCCGTCACCTCAGTTAATATACTGGATATTTAAATGTACTACCTACTACTAGGCAGGTAGGCTGTCCTGTCACAGGTATAACCACAGGTTTGGAAAACTCACGAGAACGGGATATTGTCATGATTGTATTTATTTAACTATCGACTTTAAATAAAGTTTGCTTGACTTGACTTTATCCCAAATGGAATATACTATATTGGGAAATAAAATTCATACAGTAAAAAATCACTTATTTTTGATTTTTGCAAATTTGAAAATGAGTTATATTTCAAAACTGTTCAAGTTAATAGACATGTTAGAGGTCACAAAAGAGTTCAGATTATCAGGAACTACAATTTCTACATATGTCCAGCAGGTTCACATCTCAGTCAAGATGGCTGCCATTGGGGAAAGACCCTTTTGGATAATGCTATAAATTGTTAATTCTTGATAATCGTTTCGAACATCAAGTTGATATTAAATAGACATGATAAGTTAGTAACATGATGGTAATTAAACAAATGTATGATTTTAGTAGTGATCATAAATCCAAGATGCCACCACTACTGTACAGATCTTAGTGTTACATTGGACCCTATGGAAAAATGTTGTAAATTTCTAATTCTTCATGTTCTTGAAAACTGTTTTACATATCTAGTTGATATTATCACATGATTACGTATGCATGGGTTACATGATAGCCACCTACATTGTACCAAATTTTATATATTATTTGTACAGATCACAAATCAAAAATGGCCTACACTTGTAGATTTGGATCAACAACGTCTAGATGAAAAGCTGACAAATACATGTACACATACTTCTCTAAGTTCATTCTTCAGATGACTTCTAGACTTCATAAAAATTAGTAATTTCAAATTTCTTCCCATTCAGCTTGTTCAGTCATGTCAGTGTACACATACATTTTGTAACATGTCACTTTCTATCATGTCCATCAATATATGACAATGTACCAGAGTCATGAAATGTAATCATATTTTGACTTTTTTATTTTGTAGGCATTAGTTATGCTGTTCTTAACCAGTGAAGCATATCCAAACCTAAGTAGATTTGACAGTGAAAAGGTTTTCCTGAATCCAGACAATGGAGAAAAGTTAGAATTCCCTAGTATCCATGACCCACCGAGTATAGATTTATCTGTAATAGTTCCTGCTTACAATGAAGAGGAAAGACGTAAGATATACATATAAATGCAGCGGTTCATAAACTTAAAAATGCATTTTTGATAAACATGATAAATACGGTATACATCAAAATATTTTTGACTGGTTCAAAGGGTGTAAACTGTGTTGCCAATGATCATGTTGGTGAAAAATTTATTATTCTTGCAATGAAAGTCTGTTTATCAACAATACACTCTGATGCTTGAATCATTTCTCCCTCTCTTATCGAAGAGCAGAGACATTATTAACATTTCCATGAAATGAAGGCTCAGTACGTTAGATTTTAAAACAGCAAATTATGTTAAATACATGCAAGAATACAACTGTACATGCCAGGGATCTGGAAATTTTTGGAACCGATTTCAGTCATTGTTGGGAGGTCAGAACATGTGAATGAAATTTTTGACATCGTCTTTACCACCCCCCTTTTTTCAATGATGCTTATTTTAAGCTATGTTTTCTTCACAATGTATGATTCTTGTCTCGTAATACACATGTATGATACCCGAGGATGTATTATCACTGAATTAGGTTAATAATTCATGTTTATTATCAGCAGTGATGTCGAAATGTCAAAATTGCAGTTGATATTCCCTTCGAAGACAAAACGAAAGTAATCCGGAAATGACACATGTGTTGTAATTTTGAACAAAATCTGAAACGGCTGTGAAATGCAAACGCATTAAAATTGGAAGGCTTTTCAAGGCACTAACGGAATTCAGTGGGATTTAAATCAATTTTTATTTACAGCAATGCTAGGGTTTTATTGGTTTTCGCATAAGTTTTATGAACATGCATGCGCGATTGGATAGTAAGTAGAAACTAAAGTACTGGTCGGTGTTAAGTTGAAATTAAAAAGAAAATATCACGCTTGAAGTAAAATTCTCTATTTCAAATGCTTCCTTTGGTAATATTTACCCCCTGGGTATTTACCACCCCTTGTTATTATCATTACGGCTGTGTGCCTGAATGCCAACATTTTATAAAATCAAAGAATTCTGTAGGTGCTCATTAGTGGGGATTATGGGGCTTATCATAGGGTTATTATTGTACCTCTTAATTACCTGGGATATATTGTGCTGTGTTAATTGTCATTTTGATTGTCATGTTATTAACTCTTAATTTAAAAGATTCTCATTAAAAAAAAAAACATTTTCCAAAAAAAATCTTTTAGTATTATTAATTTTTTTCATGAAAAATGAGTTGGAAAAAAAAATATTAATTTAATTTAAATATAAATTGATTCCATATCAATTTGTTTACCAATAAATAAACAGCACAAAAACTATTTTGTATATATATAATAACTTATTCCATGCATTATATATATTCAATGATCAAGAAATAACATATGAATTGGAATACACCTTGAATCATTAAGCTTAGCACCTTTTATTAGAAGCTTAGAAGTTTTATTCACAAATAGTTACTCTGTGCTTAATAAACCTGGAACCTAATTATAAACAACTTTTTGTGCCTATCCCTCCTCCAAATTGGGGGCAATCATGGAATATTGTTAAATATTGGACTCCATCGAAAGAACATACAAAGATATTTTCATCTGAAACAACTGGGATAATTAGAGTCAAACTTAATCACATTTGTTTCTGAAATGGTTCCCTTCAATACAGATGTTTCTCAAGTCTGAACCTTTTCAGTACATTCAAACATCTTCTCTGCTAAAACCGTTTGAAAAATAAACTTTGACACAATAGTTCTCTTTAAAATTACGTTCTGCAGATCCATCTCTTATCTAAAACGACTGGCAATGGTGAAAAAGTTAAATGTTGGACCATTTCTTCACATAGTTTGAGAATGAGACCCTTTAAATGACTATATGTATAAGCCGTTGTCCATGCATAGACATTTAAACAATTAAATGTCTCTGGTCTGGTAGGTGATGCAGGTAATTGAGAGCCTATTGTTTCATATTTCTGTTACAACTGCTTTAATTATTATAACTTTTTTTAATTTGAATATATTATGGCCCTATTAATTGTGTATATTTAAATATTTTCTCACATTTTCACAACAAAATTTAAAAACAATCAAAAATATATTTTATTTCTTATTTATTTAATTGCAGAACATAACCCCATTAAGGTTGCAGCAATACATACAACAATCACAATTCAATACAAATTTAGCATATTGATACAGAGACATCATCGGTCTCCCTTCCTCAGTCTAATGACTGTTTTATAAAAGGCACTACTGCCTTCATATCATTATATATTTTTGTATATATTTTTTTATCTTTTTTTTTGTTTATATTTTACCTTTAAATTTTTTTATTATCAACACCAAAAAAATTACAATATTCATTTCGTCTACCCATAGATTTATTATAAAGCTATGGTCTACCTATCCTGCCTATGTTTGACTAATTTTATTAATACATTTCATATCTAATTATTAAGCCCCTTACTGTACCCCTTCATAACTACTAAATCAACAATATTTAATCATGTGATTTTAAGAATGTTGGCATTCAGGGAACACACCATCATTACAAGGGTAATTCCTAATTGGCAATCAACAAAGGTGTTACCTGTCCTAATCATGTGCTGTTAATCCGATTATAGGTGATGACATGTTTCTTTATTATTACCTGTTGACATGTTACATCAAATTTAATTAGCAGTTTAGTGATTAAAGTCAAATCTTTATGCATTGTCTTGTAGAATGTCCGATTTTTTTAACATACAATTTATTTGAATGTCCGAAAAATTGAAATTCATTTCGGTCAAAAATTGAAAATTTCGGTCATGACCGACAAAAAGTGGCATTTCCGGATCCCTGGTACATGGGATGAATAACAAATGAACAAAAGCATGAAAAGCTGTACAAATGTAGTTCTAAAAAAGAACTGCTAGTTTGGTTTGAAAGTTATCACAGAGCCCTGTTCAACACTGTACATTTAGCTTTATGCACCCCAAAAACAGAAATGCAATTTGCACCACAAAAATTGTACACTTGTGACATTACATTTATACATTCAACAATAAACAAAGATCATTTATGTCATCAACATAGTACTTTGAGAAACCTTAGCTTCATGCCGTGATCTTTATTTTAGATTTCAAAGGACCACCGCTCATTGACACAAATCTCATTTCTGATTGGGTTATATTCTTTGAACAAAAAATATACCATTTTCGTTTTTTTTTGTGAAATATATTTATGATTTCTTTTTGTTTTTACATGTTGTGTGTTTTCTTTAAGTATTCTTTATTTAAAATGATCCCAAAATCAACAGAGACCAACAAAGATAAATTCAGTGATTCAGAATTGATCATTCTTCAACAATCAGCACATACTAGTACTTGTTGAAAGGTTTTTATATATGGCCTTTTTATCGATATTTATAAAGTTTTTAAAAAAAAAATTTATATCTATTTTCAGTACCATTGATGATGGATGAAGCATTAGATTATTTAGAAGATAAACAGGTAACTGAATAAGTATAGGTTCCTGCAGCTGCATTGGGAAAGCAGTGACTTTTCTAGACTAGAGATTTTAAAATTTTAAAGCGTGAGACTTGCCAAGGGTTTTGAATAGTTGAAAATAAAACTTGAGAATGTGGGAATGTTGCATCTCACAAGACACAGCTTTGGAATTTTTTCCTAATGATTTCAAGGTTATAATTGACAAAAACGTTACTCACCTTTTCTGGTGATCCGAAATGAATTTGTTCCTTGAGCATGACGTCATCAGGCATGGTACTCTTTTCATGACATCACAATGAAGATGGAGGATAAAAACAAATATAACTTCATTATGGAATTTTAATCAATCACTAACTGAATGCAATCTTCTCTCTAGAGAGTACAAAACATATATTTCTCGCACTAGTCAGGTAACATGAACACAGGACATAAATTAGAGGATTTATTTTATCCTTGGTTAAAAAAACAACATCTCAAGAATTAAAGAAAAAATACTGCTTAAGCTAGTGCAGTGGTCAGCTTGAATTTTTGTGTGCAAAATTGTGTATACTGTTTTCCTCGTATTTAAGCGCCCAGGGTGCTTAGAAAATTTGAAAAGGGGGGTGCTTATAAAGTAGGACGAAAACCAGGTTCCAAAACAAAGCTCTTGTATTAGAATTCTTAGATCTTTCATAGGTACACGATGTGATGTAATCAATGTAAAAATGCTTCAACTATCGAAATCTGTGACAAAGCCAGATTAGTTGTTTGTACCGAAATGAAACGAAAAACAAGATAACTTGATTGTTTACAACTGAAATTTGGATGCATAGTCATGGGCTTTTGACGAAAAACAAACCAATACTGGAAAAAGTACGCAATAAATACGGAAATTAAGGTTTCTAGTTAGAATTTTGAGGGGGCGCTTATGGATTTCAAACAAAATTAAGGGTGGGGGCGCTTTTAGAATATGGTATATGTAATTCAGATCTCATGATGACTTCATGATTAAGAAATTCATACAAGTGATTGCATTTTGCTCATTGCTATATTTAACAGATTATGTGATAGGATTTCACAATACAATGTCAGTTCCACAACAAAGGTATAATGACTCCAATTATTTTAGTACTAAATCTTGTTTACATTCCTTTAAAAGTGCTTCCATCCAACATTAATCACCTGCTTTATGTCACAATATTATCATATTTGTAATGTTTGTTTGTCTTTACTTAATTGTTAAAAAATTGAAGTTGATGATGAACCAATATTAAGACTGATATTTTTATTAATGTAGTTTATTAAAGTGAACGATTAATGTCGTTGTTTATTTCAGACAAAATCTCCGTCGTTTACTTATGAAATAATTGTTGTGGATGATGGCAGTTCAGATAAAACAACACAGGTATGTAAGTCTTTACATACAGTTTGATATCAATAAACACATCGTTGAAGCATCTGTGACATAACACTGTATAAGTTGTTGCCAATTTTTTATTTCTTTCAAAGTTGTTTGATTTTACTCACAGAAATATTTGTGATTTTTAACATTGTAAATCAGTCTGTGCCCTTAGCCACTAGCCCTATGCCTGAGACTAGTAAAATAAGTTTCGGGCTAGAAAAAATTACACGTCACTAGCCTGATTGGTTAGTTGTAATTTTGTATTTTGAACAGGGAATCTTATATGAAGGGCTAGTTAAATTAGGTTTTATGAATTTCATGATGTTTAACAAAGATTGCTGAATCATTGTCTTACAGTCTGTGCCAAATTTATCAGAAAATTTATGGTTATTTTTTGGCATGTTTTGTATAATCAGAGATTTCTTGGAAAATAGCCAGGAATTTCTGAAGGGGGATTGTTAATTTTCAAACACTAGATTGCTTGAAACTGCACCAGTGTATCAAATGTTATGAATGAAAATTACTTTTTCAAATCAAATCAAATACTTTGTTGGCATGAATCCAAATTACAAGGATTATAACCAGGTACAAATGACATCACGACACAAAGGAACAAAAATAAACACAAAACAATTATACTTGAACAATATTCACAAAATTTATACATTAAGCGTATTATTATTATTTCAATTGTGGCTTTATATTTATTGTAGACAGGCCAAAAGTATTCAGCAAAGTATGGAATAGACAAAGTTAGAGTTTTAACATTAGAGAAAAATAGAGGCAAAGGAGGGGCTATAAGATTGGTTAGTATTATTATTATAACCTGAGAGGAAATGCTGATTTAAAGATAAGTTGGTATGAACTTCTTAACATGAAATCAAATCAGAAAAAGATGAAACACACACATCAGATCAAATTGAAATCCAACATAATTTTGATGACAAGAAGATCAATACTTGAATATGGGACTTTTTAGAAAGAAACACTTGTGTATTGAGAAACAATTGTCGGTTGCCTCTCTGTACCAACTTAGTTTGATAAAGGGCGTCAAGCCCTGCTATATGTAGAGAGGTACAGAGAGATAACCAACAAATGTTTTTATAGGGTTGTAAGTCTTGTCATGTGATCCACATGAATATATACAATAAAATTTAAATCTGAAAACATTTCCTGTCAAAACATGATGTTAATTTTTTTGTTTGAAACATCAGACATTATCATAAAAAATGTAACTTCCATGGAAAACTTGTACCCATAAAGCCATGAAAAAAATAATATATTGGCTCTCAGGCCCTCCCTCATCTAGGAGTCTTGAAAAAAACTCCCTATTTTTTGTCATTTCAATAAAATAAAAATAAAAAATCACCTCCCTCACTATATTTTTGGTGGTTTTTACAATGTAAAAAGCTGCCTCATCTATTTTTTTTTGCAAATAAAAAGATAAAACAAAATCACCTCCCTCCCTTATCAGTTTCAGTGAAAAATGGCCTGAGAAGCAATGAATTAATTTTGTATGGCCTAAGTTTCAAAATTGAATGAGACGTACAGAACCTATTGAAGGCAAAAATGAGTGCCTCAATATCAGTAAGCAGGACTCACTAAATTCCTGACCTGTTTAATTGATAAATACACTCTAAAAAAACTATTTATTAACTAGAAGTGTATTGTAACATGTCCTGCATGACAACTGTTGTACTAGATTTTTAGGCAATGAAAAAGAAATAACCTGGAACACTACAAAATAGAGTAATACTGTTCATCTTTAGCTTGTCGGTGATAAATTGATTAGTGTTTACACCTGTCGACTGAATGTATAGATATCGCTGACAAACAATTAATTCAAAAGTCTCATATTAGATAGAATTTGAAATCACAAAAAATTATATAATCTTCTAATCCTAAATAATGAGTGAGCTCTTTACCCAAAAAAAAGGTGACATGAAAGAATACTGGTGTATATTTTATCCCTACTGTACAAGTTAGTTGTATATTGTTATACACATGATAGACCTGTTGGTCAATTTCATTCAGTCAAATATTTGTTGTCACAAAATTCTCTGCTCTGCTTGAAGGGATTCATATGAAATTTTGTAGCTGCTTTTTCTTACAGGGTTGTGTTTAGTAAGAGTTCTTTGATGCTCTGCAGCATCAACGTTCTGTCGATGGGACTTTGAAAAATTTTGTACAATTGTAGCTATGTTTGGCACGATGCATGGAACTTCATGTTTCGTCACACTCCTTCAAACGTGTTGAAATCAAAATGGTAAACAAATAACAAATTTAAAAAGCCAACTATATGTGAATATAATGATTTCATATGAAATGAATTTTTGTATATTTTATTGATATGATGAAGTTTGAAACTTATTAGGAAACAGATTGCATTCACACAGTTTTATAAAACATTTCAAAATAATATAATTTTGGAAACTGATATTCATATAGATAACAGTTATGCTGAATAGATTTCAAGCATTTCAGTGTAATGATAGAATGTGAATGCTTATATGTTGTTAAAAGGTATATTGTGGTAATAGTCATATATATTCTTTGTCATCAAGTAAGAATATTTCCCTTAAACCTCAAAAATAGAAAGGAAAAGTTCTGACACTAGAGTAGACTGGTGGAAGTTCAACCAATGGAAAAAGTGGCTATACTTAATTATTGACTGCACTGGTTCTCAGTTTTACACTAAGTCTTGTTTTTGATTATTTGTACTTGGTTTAATGCCACTTTCAGCAGTATTTCAGCTATATCTTGGTGGTCAGTTTTAGTGCTGGAGGAAGCTGGAGTACAAGGGGTGTTCAAGACAAAGAATCTCACACTGCTAAAATAGGAACTGTTATGTCTTAAAATTTAGAAATTTTAATCCTCTCCAAGCATAATCGTAATACATTAATGTATTTCAGGGTATGTTTGTAGCGCGAGGTAAATCATTATTATTTGCCGATGCTGATGGTGCCAGTAAATTCAGTGATTACAGTAAATTAGAAGTCGAGATGAAGAGAATTAATAAAAAATCAAAAAATGAAGCAGTAGTGTGTGGATCTAGAGCTCATTTAGAACAAGAATCAATAGCTCAGGTATATACTGAAGTCATTTCTGATTGATCAATAATATACTTATTTTCCAGATTTATGCCAGATTCTTTATTTAACTAGCATACATATACAAAGTAACAGTCTACATAAAAACCAGCTTGAACGTACACTCTTTGATGCGGCCCGTTTGTCTGTTCATCCGTCCGTTCAAACTTAAGACCATATATCTTTTGAATAACAAGTCATAGATAGACAAGGTTTTGTTCATGGATGCATCTTGAATAGTACTTGAGGTTGGAGATCTATATTGCATGCATGAGTGACTCGGGTAAAAGTTTTTGTAAGAGTGCAGATCTAGGATACTACAACTCTTAGAGGAATAATATTTTGTATATAGATGTGTCTTGTAAATTTACGAAGCTCCAGATAAAAATTAGGTAGCTTTGACCTATATTTCATGCATATGTGACTTAGGTTTAAGTTTTTGTAAGAGTCCAGATCTGGAATACTACAACTCGTAGAGGAATAATAGATGTGACTTGTAAAGTTACGAAGCTCCAGATAAAAATTAGTCACTTTGACCTACATTTCATGCATGAGGGACTTAGGTTAAAGTTTTTGTAAGAGTCCAGATCTGGGATACTACAACTCGTAGAGGAATAATATTTTTTATGTAGATGCATCTTGCAAAGTTACGAAGCTCCAGAAAAAAATTAGGTAACTTTGACCTGCGTTTCATGTATGAGTGACTTAGGCTTAAGTTTTTGTTACAGTCTTGATCTTAGATACTACAACTTGTAAAAGATTAATCTTTCATCAGTAGATGCATAAGCTATAGGTATTATGCTCCTGATTGAAATTAAGTCACTACATTTCTTGCATGACTGACTCAGATTTAAGTGACAAGCCAGATCTTGAATGGTACAACTTTGTGGAGTGCTTATAATACTAGACAAACATTGAACAACTGGGCGAGGGGATTACCGGAAGCTGTCATTTCTGACTGCCCCTTCTCTTGTTTATTATTTGTCTACAACCAGCTTGGACTTATACTTTTCTCTACATAAAAGGCAATTTTTTACTCTTTGTAGAGTTTGAGGAAACTTTGCAAATTGTGTAAACCAACTAATTTTTGTTAGAAATTCATTTTCATGAGCTTGGTGAGCATGAAAATAAATTTCTAACATAAATTGTGGCATATATTTCTATCATATGAATGTGTTATAAACAAAAATCATGAAAATTATCAAGACGAGATCTTGGAAGAACAAAACATGAAATAAGTATCTACTAAAATAGCATTATCTCTTTACAAGTCATAGTTTTGATTTGAAAGAGGATGAAACCCATATTTCCAAATGTTCAATAAGATTTAGCTGACCATGAAAACATCCAAATTTGGCACGGCATGATATAAATGAGATAATTAAAATTCATGTAAGACAAAATACATGTCTTCTTGCTAGAGGGAATGTCTGAGAAAAAAACTTAGTTTATGGGCCATTCTGTTACAACTTAGGATACCACATAGAACTTTTATAATATTTATATAAATTTATAACTTAGAAAAAAATATGGTAGAAAAAATTTTTGTGTTGTGTAAAAATTTTCTCCTTGAATTGATTATTTCAATTTATGCTCATTTGCAGGGGTAGAGGCACACAATGCTAGCATTAATTTTTGTTGAACTACTATTGATTATTGGATCATGAACAAATTTGTATATTTCAGAGGACCTTGTTTCGTACTATATTGATGAAAGGTTTTCATTTTATAGTATGGTTTTTATGTGTTAGAGGAATAAAAGACACTCAGTGTGGATTTAAATTATTAACAAGAGAGGCAGCAATATTATTATTTTCTAATTTACATGTAGAAAGATGGTAAGCTGTATAAACTTTACAATATTTTTGTTCTTTTCTATACATCTTTAGGAAGCACAACAGTCTTTGGAAGGAAATTGTCGGTACATAACTTAGAATGCCTATAACTTTCTTAGCTCACCTGGCCAGCCATGTGAGCTTTTGCCATCTTTTGGCGTCTGTCGTCCGTCGTCCGTAAACTTTTCACATTTTTGCTATCTCTTCTGAAACCACTGGACCAATTTAGACCAAACTTTACAGGAATGATGTATGGAAGGTCCTTTACTTAGTTTGCCGAAATTTTTCCGATCCCCCAAAAAACATGGCCGCCAGCGCTGAACTTAGATTTAACATTGGCCCCTATGGGAAAAAGCATATATTTGCTATCTCCTCTGAAGCTACTGAAGCAAATTGAACCAAACTTTACAGGAATGATGTATGGAAGGTCCTTTACTTAGTTTGCCGAAATTTTTTCGATCCGTGAAAAAACATGGCCGCCAGCGCAGAACATAGTTTAACATGGGACCCTATGGGAAAAGCAAATATTTGCTATCTCCTCTGAAGTTACTGAAGCAAATGGAATCAAACTTTACAGGAATGATGTATGGAAGGTCCTTTACATAGTTTGTCGAAATTTTTTCGATCCGTGGAAAAACATGGCTGCATCGCAGAACATAGTTTAACATGGGACCCTATGGGAAAAGCAAATATTTGCTATCTCCTCTGAAGTTAGTGTAGCAAATGGAATCAAACTTAACAGGAATGATGTATGGAAGGTCTTTTACTTAGTTTGCCGAAATTTTTTCAATCCATGAAAAAACATGGCCGCCAGCGCAGAACATAGTTTAACATGGGACCCTATGGGAAAAGCATATATTTGCTATCTCCTCTGAAACCACTGGACCAATTTCAACCAAACTTTACAGGAATGATGTATTGAAGGTCCTCCACAAAGATTGCCGAAATCTTTTCGATCCGCCAAAAAAAATGGCCGCTAGGGTTAAACATAGTTTAACATAGGACCTTATTGGAAAATGCACATTTTGGCTATCTCTTCTGAAACAACTGATCAAAACTGAACCAAACTTTACAGGAATGATGTATGGAAGGTCCTTTACTTAGACTGCCGAAATATTTCCGATCCGCCAAAAAACATGGCTTAACATTAGACCTCAAGGGAAGAAACATCATTTTTGGTCATCATCATAGACATGGCTTGTATTAGAAATATTTGTCAGGTGAGCGATTCAGGCTCAGTCTCTGAGCCTCTAGTTATTAGTAAAGATATAATGACAAATAAGGTATCAAATAAAAGGAAAAGGATTGACTTTTAATGCTCATTTTAATATTATTAGCTCACCTGGTGAGGTCAGGTGAGCTATTGCCATCACTTGGTGTCCGTCGTCCGTCCGTCCGTCCATCGTAAACTTTTTCAAAAATCTTCTCCTCTGAAACCACTGAACCAATTTTAACTAAACTTGGCCTGAATCATCACCAGGGTATCCTCTTTCAAAATTGTATCCGATGAGTCAGAGGACCAAACAACATGGCTGCCGTTACTAAAAATAGCACATAGGGGTAAATTGCTGTTTTTGGCAAATAACTCGAAAACCGTTACAGATATCAAAAATCTGACGGGAGTAAAAGTGATCAGCATGGCAAGATCTACCCGCCCTGCAGTTTTGAAGAAAATCTGATTACCGGTTTTGGAGTTATTGCCCTTTTTCCAGAAATTTTTCAAAATTCTAATATTTTTTTATTTTTTATCAAAGAAACTATAGCAGATAGAGGTCAACTTTAAATTGCAAAAATGTTCAGCATATCAAGATCTACTCACCCTGAAATTTTGGAGAAAATCCAAAAAACCCTTGTAGGAGTTATTGCCCTTTTTTCACAGAATTTTCAAAATTTTCATATTTTTCGTCTTTTATTTCTAAAACTATAGAAGATGAAGGTTAAGTGTAAATTGATAAAATGTTTGCCATGCTGTGCTGACTTCAAAAGTGGTGTTGAAAATTGATCTTTGACCGCCATTTTCAAAATGGCCCACAAAAAGGCGGGAAAATTCAACATTGTCTGATTTCAATGAAATTTGGTTTCCAAATAGATATTGAAGTTGCGACTTCAAAAACTAATGTTGAAAATTGTTCGTTGAACGCCATTTTCAAAATGGCCACCAAAAAGGCGGGAAAATTCAACATTGTCCAATTTCAATAAAATTTGGTTTCCAAATAGATATTGATGTTATGACTTTAAAACTTATGTTTTAAATTGTCATTGCCCGCCATTTACAAAATGATGTTTTGACTTCAAAACTGGTGTCAAAAGTGGTCCTTAGCAAGAATGTTTTTTGTCAAAAAATATAGTAAAACATGATCAGACTTTTAAATACAGTTCAAGATATTAGTGTTGTTCCAGCTACCAAAGTTTGAGAGACTGAAGTTCAACTGTATAAATTACAATGTAAGCTTGTTGTCGTATTGTGCTTCATAGTTCTCTTCACAGTACAAGAATCAAAGCTCCAATGGAGCTGAATCTCGAAGCCCTGAAAAATCTACTTGTGGCAAAACTTGTAGTCATCCAAAGAACTGCTACATACGTCTGCATGTATTAAGTTTTTCCGTAATACATGAAAATAATCGGATAGTGTGATTTCGCATGTTGATTTCATTGTTATAAATATATGCACTGTCACAGGTAAACAATGTTATTTTCATCTCGCAAATTACTGTGCGACAAGTTCGTTGATCCGAGACACAATATAAAAAAACGAGTAATTTGATAAACATGCATATTGTTTTCAATTTATTAAAACAACACTGTATTCAACTTAAATACTAAATGTATACAATTTTGAAAGAAACTGGCGCACTATATTTTATCGGAAGCACGAAGATCATCTTTTAGAGCTGTTAATAGGCTTGAAGCCTTATGTGGGGCACGTGATTTTTTCTTGCCATATCAATATCTCTCCAGCCATTTCATGGCTTCGAGATAAATATGTTTAAATTAGATTAAAAAGGGGAACCCTGCCAAAATTTTTTTATGGAAAGGGGGACTTGGAATGTTTTGATTTCAGCAATATGCATTATCTGAATTATAAGGGGAACCCCTGCCAAAATTTTTTTTGAATGATGGTCTGAAATTGGTTGTAATGGATAGTGGTGCTTTAAACTACCGTTGAAACTGCTGAATCTACTTGCCCAATTGGAACCATACTTGGTGACAACTGTCCATAGTCGGTACCTATCGAAGAATGTGTCTGGTAAGTCTGCATGTATTCCAAGATGGCCGCCAGCGGGAGACATAGTTTAACATTGGACCCTATTGGAAAAACACATTCAAAGACATTCTTCTCTGAAACTACTTGGTCAGTTTGAATCAAACTTGGTCACAATAGGCCATTAATGGTCTTCTTAAAAAAGTATGTCTGACAAGTCTGCACCTCATCCAAGATGGCAGCCAGCGAGGACCATTGTTTAACATTGGACCCTATGGGGAAAACATGTTCAAAGATTTTCTCCTTTGAAACTTCTAGAAAATGAGACACTTTAACATTGGGTTACTTTGGGCTGCAGTTTATTCCAGTCATGGATCAGGTGAGCTATACAGGCTCTTGAGAGCCTCTAGTTCCTTTTAAGTATCAGTGTCAAAATTTCCATATTTGGCAAAAAAAAATAGATTTTTGGGCTACATTGCTAAAACCAAAATAATGTTTACAGCTTTACAGGTAGCTGAATTCTGTTTACCTCATATAAAAGAACCATCGAAATGCTACAAAACCATGTCTCAGATTTTTTATATAGGATCTCGTTTGAAAATTAATGAAATTTAAATTTTTACTGAGAGAAATGTTTTTATTTTTCAAATTTAAAAATAAATTAAATTTTTTACTAGGCCTTGTTTAAAAAAATCTGAGACACGGGTTTGCATCAATAAATAAAAAGGTTCCTTTAGATAAAGTAAACAAAATTCAGCTACCTGTTAAGTTGTTATAATTATTTACATTTTAAAAATATGACCCTTTAAACCAAATAATTTGCCAAATATGGAAATTTTGGCCTTGGTACTTAAAAGGAATACTATTAAGATTAGCATTAGCAGACAATTTAATCATTTTCTTTTCATTTGATACCTCATTTGTTATTGTATCTTGTCTTAAAACAAAGTTACAGAGATTCAAAGTCAGGGACTGACATCTTCCTTCGAAAGACTGTTGTGTTACCTTCAAGAGGACATTTGATGTTTTTAAGGGAATACCTGTGTATGAACATGACATTTTTGATTATTAAATGTTACAAAAAATTAGATATTTAGAAAGAAAAACAAAAATATCACATATAAGAAAAATCAATAGCTTCATGAATTGGTTTTTGAAGTGTAAGTAATATGAAATGTTTGAAGTCCTCTTGGTTATTCTTTACTTTGATATTGGTAAGATTTCTGCATAATAAACATGGAAACATAATTTAAGCTTCCTCAAAAATTTTGCTTGTGATTCAAAATGTGAGGCACATATCAACTTAAGGAATAGCTCTTCTTTATTTTGGGTAAGTGAAGCCTAAAACTGAATTTTTAGTTCGCCTCAATGAAGTCGAGTGGGACTATTGGAGTACCCCCGGTGTCCTCGTCTGCGTCTAAGTCTACATCCGCGTCCACATTTGGGTATATATCTCTGCAACTATGCATGGTAGGGTCATCAAACTTTGTATGCAGGTGCATCTTGGACTATCTCACAGCCTCCAAGAAAATTGGGTCTCTCTGACCTATAGTTTACGCTTGATTAATTTACATTCAAGTTTTCGGACAAGTTCAGATCTCAGTCACTATACATGGTAGGATCATGTAACCTTGCACATGCATGCATCTCTGATGGTAGGTCAGCATCCAGGCAAAATTAGGTCACTTTGACCTATATTTACGCTTGATTAATTTACATTCAAGTTTTTGGAAGAGTTCAGATCTCAGTCACTTTACATGGTAGGATCATGTAACCTTGCACATGTATGCATCTCTAATGTTAGGTCAGCATCCAGGCAAAATTAGGTCACTTTGACCTATATTTTACGCTTCATTGATTTACATCCAAGTTTTCAGACGAGTTCAGATATCAGTCAGAAAACATGGTAGGATCATGTAACCTTGCATATATACATATATGCATATAACTCTGATAATAGATCAGCATCCAAGCAAAATTAGGTCACTTTGACCTATATTTTCCGCTTGATTGATTTACATCCAAGTTTTCAGATGAGTTCAGATATCAGTCACAAAACATGGTAGGATCATGTAACCTTGCATATGCATCCATCTCTGATTATAGATCAGCATTCAATGTTTACCTATAATTTCCGCTTGATTGATTTACATTCAAGTTTTTGGACGAGTTCAGATCTCAGTCACTGTATATGGTAGGATAATGTAACCTTGCATAGGCATGCATCCCTGATGGTACATCAGCATCCAGGCAAAAGTAGGTCAAGTTTTTGGACAAGTTCAGATCCTGCTCACTATACATGATAGCATCATGTAACCTTGCTTATGCATGCAACTGTGATGTCAACATCCAGGCAAAATTTTGTTACTGTTACAATGTGCCATAACGAGGCAAACTATGTTATCTTTGATTACTTATGTTTTATTCTTCACATTGAATGATCTGCAAAAACCATACCTGCAAAGTGAACCGATTTCATTTTACAGAAACCACTTGAAAATAAAAAATAGGGTCATCAATCATATTTTTGAAAAAATCGCAAAAATGATGATTTTCCCTTTTTATTTCTGTATAATTATCTCCAATTATTAAAATAAAAGTTTTCAAAAAGAGCCATAATTTGTACAACAGCAGCATGAAGGCTTCTTATTTTATTCTGTTTATTATCAATAAACAATTCAAAGTCTTTTTTTACAACATTTTATTGTTTAATTCTAATTCTAATCTCATGCTCAAGATGGATGCTCAGTATTAGACAAGTCAGCTTAACTAGTTTAGACAGTATTTTCAAATATTTACAAAAATACCATTCAGGGTAGTAAATACGACATTGCTCACACTTCAAGATTTTGAGTTATTGTATATTACAAAATAAGAATAAAAAAAATTGATGCAAGCTATCCTCTATTGTAGTTTTACCATAGATTGGCATTATATTTGTGGTATTATAGCCCTTGCTATCACTTTGGCTGAAATAACCATGAATATAATGCACAACTTTGTTAAAACCAGAATAAAAGATAGCTAACTTAAGCTCAACAAAAGCCTAAATGCAAAAAAAATACCCAAATTGACTATGGAGGTGGGTACCCTTAAGTAAATAAAGGCCTTTGCATCTTATGTTTTAGATTTCAACATTGTCAGTGATTCTTGTATGGAAATGATATGGTTATAAAATATACATATATTTTTTTCAGGGCATTTGATGTAGATATGTTATATTTAGCACAGTACTTCAATATGCCAGTCTCAGAGGTAGCAATAAAATGGCAGGAAATTGAAGGTGAATACTTTAACAGTTTTTTACAACAGATTCCATTTTTTTATAATTTTTTATAATTGGGGATAAGACATAAAGTTTTTACGGGACTTTTGTGTTGTTTTGTACCTTTAAGGCATTAATTCTTTGTGAAAGTTGATGAAAATTTGATTAATGGTGTGGGACTTTAAAATTTTCTCATTCTTCTGTTATTTTTTGGAGGGTAATTCCCTTATGAAAAATTAAATTTATTGAAGATGATGTAATTAATCATATTTGTATAATTAATCATATTTGTAATTGATTGATTTGAGATTAGATGAAAGGTTGTCTGATCTCTTCTACAAATGTTTAGTTTGTTTTGAATTTTAAAGTTTTTATTCCATCCACAGGTCAAAATCATCTGGTAGATCATTCCATAAAAACTGCACCTTTATATTTAAATTCTCAAAGGACTAAACTTTAGTGCTAAAAAATTCAGAAAATAGGCATCAGACTCCTGCATATAAATTTCAAAACAATTCCCTTACGTTTCATTGGAAAAATCAACAAACTTCTCATCACAGAGATACTTTAATATGTAAGTCAAGTCATCATGAATTATAAACAAAATTGTATTCATTACATCAGAATCAAAAAGTTGTGTTCTTTGAAAGTGACTTTCTTTGGGCATGGTCACATTTTTTCACGCCATCACAATATGAAAACCTTCCTTTGTGGATGGAGTAATAGGGAAAAGTCATGTGACATCTTTGCTCATACGTATTTCACTTTTTTACACCTCTGATCTCAAAGCATTTTAATCACATCATATTAAAATCTATATTTTATATTTTGCAGGTTCTAAAATGATTCCAGTTTGGAGCTGGTTACAGATGGGAAGAGATCTTGTATTAATTAGACTTAGATATTTAATAGGAGCATGGAAAATTAGATCTGAAATCAAGCAGTCATAATGCTATACAACATTTAGTTCAAACACATCTTAGTTAATTGTCTTATTGCTACTTAATTTTTGATGATTTCTCTTTATAATTACATTATATATTTATATTGCATACAGTCTATCAAATTTAATAGTAATAGAATGTTCTGTGATAAAATCTGTTTCATTGTATATTTATGGTATATGCTGGTATTTTTTATGAAGATGTTAAAATGAATCATTTAATTTCTTAGTAATAAGTCCAGTCCTTATAGCTGAAATTTTCCCAGTTATAGTTCCTTGTTTGGATCCTGAATTTATTGAATAAATAAAGTCCTCACCAGTAAACATTTTTTTCAGATTTGAACACTCATTCATGTATAGATAACAGAGATGATCAGGTGGGAATTCTGTAAATGTCAGCTACTTAAAAAATACATAATTTACTTGAGAAAAAATAAACAACAAAACTTTTTTGATGTATTTTCATTGGTAAGGGCTATTCCATTAAAAAGGATGTTCAAGGGTCAGAAGGCTGAAAAGAAAATTCTTGTGGGTTCTTATTGATATTGTATTCTATTGCTATACTCATATTGTCCATTACGGTGTAGTAGAAAATTGTCCTCAGACACTTGTACATGTATTTTAATGGAAAAGCCCTAAAAGCCTATAAATGCTTGTTGATCAACCACCCACAAATGTGTGATGACCTCAAAGATTTATGAACCATTCACAATGGTGCTATGAGCACATAGATTTATAAACCACCCCCAAATTTGTGATAGCACTTATATTTATCAATCATTCTCAAATGTTTGGTTAGCAAATAGATTTATGAACCATGCACAAATGTATGATGAGCTCATAGACTTACCTTATATCCTTTATCAGTTCATGTCTGTAGGCATTTCTTTGATATTTCTCTTGAATTTGTATAATATTCTCTTGAGATCCCTTGTGCGACATCTACAGTAATTTCATACTAACTTTTTTTAAAACATATATGGATGATCTTCATGAGGTGAATACATACCCAGAAGAAAACATTTTTGATGTCTTTTTTTCAAAAAGACCAAAGTTACATGCATTTGTAACTTATAAATTTAGTCCCAAGATCATGATCCAACATTTTAGTAGTTGATTTTCATGTCATGTTTGATTGTAGATGAACTGAATGAAGTGTGTGTAATTTCTAGGTCACCAATGACATTGTTCCACCATTTTCATCTTCACTAAGTCAAGAATTAATACATCTTCACTAAGAGAAGAATTAAATTTACAAGTGAGTGAATTTGACCTTGCTTGCACATGTATTTACATAATAATAATTTGTAGTATATGAAGAAATAATCATGTCAATCAAATATGTCAAATTTTTGTCAATTTAATTTATAAAGTGCAGGAAATCTCTTATGATAATCTTTTGAGTATCATAAGAAATTTAAAAAAAAAGGTCACTTCATTGATTTTTAACTTGAGGAGTCTTCGAGAAAAAAAACTGACTCTAACTAGTACTATCCACTTGACCCTTTTTCTGAAAATTTTGATGTGTATCTTATGTGAAATTTATATTCATTTTAAATTAATTTAATATATATTTATTTGTTATTTTTTTTATCCCTATCTATTAGTTATGATACTCAAAAGATTTAAACTAATAGAAAGGGATAAAAAATATCACATAAATAAATAAATATATATTAAATTAATTTAAAATGGAGATGATTAAGTACAATAGTCTAAAAGGGCTCCGTCGAGTTCTATAACTCATAGCATAAAAAGCAAAAACTGCAAGTTATTTAGAAGTCTTAATTGTATACATAGAGACAGTGAGGAAGTTTTAAACAATATCTGAGTTTTATTATCTTGCCCGCGACGAAAGGCGCGGAAAGCGAGACATATGCGTACAAAGTAAGACGGCGACGGTGGCGGCGGCGTAAACTTTCATGTTAAGTTTTTGTGATTAGGTCATTTTCTCAGTTACTATAAATGGTAGGTCAATGATATTTGGTATATAAGTTGGTCTTGAGTAGTACATGACAGTCTGCTATATGGTTTTTGTCTCTGACCTCAATTTCACGGTCCAATGAACATGTTAAGTTTTTGTGCTTAGTTTAATTTCTCAGTAACTATATGTGGTAGGTCTATGATATTTGGTATATAGGTTGGTCTTAGGTAGTACATGACAGTCTGTCATGTGGCTTTTGTCCTTGACCTCAATTTCACGGTCTAGTGAGCATGTTAAGTTTCTGTGATTAGGTCATTTTCTCAGTAACTATAAGTGGTAGGTCAATGATATTTGGTATATAGGTTGGTCTGAGTAGTACATGACAGTCTGCTATATGTTTTTTGTCTGTGATCTCAATTCCACGGTCCAATGAACTTGTTAAGTTTTTGTGCTTAGTTTAGTTTCTCAGTAACTATAAGTGGTAGGTCAATGATATTTGGTGTGTAGGTTGGTCTTAGATAGTACATGACAGTCTGTCATATGGCTTTTGTCCTTGACCTCAATTT
>MJUU01022968.1:71181-83861 GCA_002080025.1 Modiolus philippinarum
TTTTTTTTCCATTGTCCAGTGATTCTATAATTGCAAAGTTTAATTATTACAATGTGTAAATGTAAATTAACCAAACAATACAATCTATAATCAACAATACTGGAACAATACTCGGAGACAATACTGGAATAAAATTTTGTTCCAGTATTGTTAACAATACTGGTATACCAGTATTGTGATCGCCTTGTTCAGGTGATCCCAACTCAGTCAATTAGAACCAAACTTGGTCATGACAGTCCTTTGGTGATCCCTTAAAAGTATGTGATTTTTATGTTCGCAATGACGTCACGCACGGTATTGGTGCGAATTTTGTTTTATGGTTGTCTCGTTTGCTTAATGCTACTACCGTCGTCAATCATTAAAAATTGAAAATCGAATACCGTGTTTTATTTGGTTTATGCACAAGGGTTATTATTTGTATTTGATCCATTATTTTTGGTTTTTGTGAAGAATATCTCGCTTTCATTTGCAATACTCCGTTAAAAGAAGGATGTCTAACACATAAATACTGAACCATTTAATTTTTCTATTTCTATTGTCCTGATTTTCACCAAACTTTGCGTGATGTGTGTCTTGCGTCATTCCTTAGTAACATTTTATCCGCTTTTTCGTCAGACAAATTTGAAACCGCAAGCTTCCATTTTGCGTCAATGTCTGGTATGTCTAACCGGCGTAAATGAACTGCGGAGAAATTACTGATTGTTTCCTTTAGATACAGTTTTTAAGAAATATAAAGGAAGGAGGAAAACCTACTTCGTATATGTTTTTAAGTACATTATTTCGTTTGGTTTAATGCATTTTAAACATTTTTTTGTTGTTGAAATTATGGATTTCCTATGTTTGGGTTCTAGTGCTGCTGATGAGGAATTACTTTCCGAAATGGCCATACAGCTCATTTGCAGTTGGAGTTGACATATGTGTTATAGTCTCATGTTCAGTCACTCCATATCCTTTCGTATAATATAATATCAATATTCACAAGAAAAAATATAAAGGGAAAAATCGGCACATTCTACATCAGCACATAAGATTTTCGTATGGAAGTCATGCATTTTGTCACAACTAAGTACATGGCTTTTACTCTTTAGGAGTGAATTCAGATTCTCCATACATACAAATTTAGTTCGATGACCTTCGGGAATACAATAAATTAAACAACGGTAGACATTAATAAAAAGGGGACTTTTAGACGTACGGATACCAGAAGATCATTATGTATTCATTCAAGGACACGGCACGTTCGTTTCTTTTATTATGCTTATAATTCAAATTATTCTTGATGATCTATCTATTCATTATGGAACAAAATAAAAATGGTATAGTTGGCCACGATTAAAAGGTAAAAAACACAAAAATATACAAATTAAAAAACACATAAAAATAAACAAAAATGCAAAGAAGGGAAGACTGCCCAACGTTTCGGCCGTATGGCCTTTGACTAGGGGACTACCGGGGTGAAATACGGAGAAGAAAATGGAAAGGACCAGAGAATGCAGACCTAATGACATGTCGCAGATATTACCTGTAAAAATCGTGCCAAATCATGAACATAATCAAAAACGAGAAATAAAACATTAGTTATCTATACTATGTGAATACCAAATTTCAATACATAGAAAATATTATAAAATCAAACATTTGTTAAAAATTTCCTAAAGACATCTATAGAGAATCAGGATTTACCAGATGATGCGTATAAATTGGTTGTTTCCCAACCCAGTTAGGTAGCACCAACGAATCCGGGTCCGTTCGCCCTGATTCACGTTCGCCCTATTACCTGTTCGCCCTAATACCCTTTCACCCTGGGTCCGTTCGCCCTAGTTTGTACCTATGCGCCCTATATATTCGTAATTATTATGTTTAGTAAAATTGTTGAGAATAGATATGTTATAAAGCTGAAATTGTAATTTACTTGCACAATTAATAAATAAAAAAAAAACAAGAAGATTTTTGGAAGTAAGACAATCTGACGATATGGAGGATGTACAGCAGAAATATAAAAACGGAGACTTTACGTATACCATGCTTAAAAATTTCCTCCGGTCTTACATCAAAGACTCCCTTCTGAGCAAATTTTATGCTCAATCGACTTAATTGCAAAGATGTGGACAATTGCCATGGAAATACAAATTTCTGTAATAATCATCAGATCAGACATCATGATAATTAGCACCGCGGGTGTTTCACCGGAAAAACGGCCGTACTTTTCTTAGCATGCATTATCCAGAACCGGGAAAACATTATTCCATGTTACCTAAAATGGAAATTTGTTGGCATTGTTCTCAACCGGCCTAAACACTATTCAACCGTTCGCCGAGGACACTGCTTACTAGGGGGTGATTATGTGTAAATGTACATAAGCCAAATCCGACCTGCCGTTGGGTATGGTGACTTTGAGTTGTTATTACTCCCCTTTGGGTCGTTGTCTCTTTGGCACATTCCCCGTTTCCCTTCTTTTTCCTATAAAGACTTATAATAACGATGATGTATAAAGTATTATAAATTATTATTTTTTCAACATGTTGGCACTAATAGACAATGAAAATAAACGAAGAAAATTCACACGAGACATTTAGTCTTTACACATTCATGCTAAACAAGTAATGAAACAACGCTTTTATTGTTGTTCTTATATTGAAGTCACCCAGTAGAGTTTTTTAAGTTTTTTTTTTCAAGTGTGATTTGAAAGTAAAAAAAAAACTTTTCCTTGGGTATCTTGCTTATATTTTTTGTTTGTTAATTTTCCCACTGTCTTTTTCTGTTTTGTTTTTGTTGTTTTTTTTTCATATTTGTTGATTTGTAAAAACGCAATCAAGATGACAAGATCAAAGGAGTCAAGCCGTGAAATAAGTTTCCTTTTATGTCTATCAGTTCCCGAACATATCCAAGCTGATTGTTTATATTATAATCCATCACAGACAATTAATGGCCAAAGAACAATAAAAAAACATTTAATTCAAAAGTAATTTAGACTAATGATTGATAAATAAAAACAAATCAAATTAAGGACATTAATCAAATTTTAACCTTTGTGACTAAATAATTAACATATTTCAAAGTTTGAGACCGAATTTGTAACTGAAATATAATTAGATAAAATTTAAACCATAAGTTAAAGTACTAGGATTAAGCGATATACCTTTTTGAAAAAAATGGGCGAACGAACTCTAGGGGCGAACGGACTCAGGGCGAACATGTAATGAGGGCGAACGGACCCGATACCAACACCAACTGGCGCATTTCATTTTGGCGCATTTTAAAAAGTAGTGGTATTTCATTTAGGCGCAAGTAAAGAATTTCAAATAGGCGCATATTTCACACAGGTAAATTAAATTGTACAGGCAAGTAATATATGTTACAGGTAAATATATTATATATTTATATAAAGTACATGCATTGATCTTTGACCCTAAATAAGTATTACCATGGCGTTTGAGAGTTAACATTTCTAAACTAGAGGCTCAGAAACTGAGCCTGTATCACTTACCTGACAGAATGCTTCTGCGCCATGCATGACCAAAATATTTCCAATGGGGTCTAATGGCACCCGTGTTTTTTTGTAAAATCCTACCGAAATGAGTAACCTTTACAAAAGACCTCATTCCAATAGTTTAGTTAAATTTGCTTCAATAGTTTCAGAGAAGCTGATGAAAAGGGTGATTTTCCAATTGACTCAATTTTCAAATTATGTTCCGGGCCGGGGGGGGGGGGTTATTTATCGGATCAAAATGTAATGAGCAATCTTTGTTAAGGACCTTCCATAAATATAATTTCGGTAAAGTTCGGTTAAATTTGCTTAGCAGTTTCAGAGAAGAAGATGACAATTTGATTTTCACATAGGGTCCAATGTTAAACTATGTTCCGTGCTGTCGGCCATGTTTTTAGCTCACCTGGCCAAAGACAATGTGAGCTTTTTTCATTACTCGGCGTCCGTCGTCCGTCGTCGTCCGTAAACTTTTCACATTTTTGCTATCTCCTCTGAAACCACTGGACTAATTTGAACCAAACTTTACAGGAATGATGTATGGAAGGTCCTTTACTAAGTTTGCCGAAATTTTTCCGATCCGTGAAAAAACATGGCCGCCAGCGCTGAACTTAAATTTAACATGGGACCCTATGGGAAAAGCATATATTTGCTATCTCCTCTGAAGCTACTAAGTAAATTGAACCAAACTTTACAGGAATGATGTATGGAAGGTCCTTTACTTAGTTTGCCGAAATTTTTTCGATCCGTGAAAAAACATGACCGCCAGCGCAGAACATAGTTTCACATGGGACCCTATGGGAAAAGCATATATTTGCTATCTCCTCTGAAGCTATTGAAGCAAATTGAACCAAACTTTACAGGAATGATGTATGGAAGGTCCTTTACTTAGTGTGCCGAAATTTTTCAGATCCGCTAAAAAACATGGCCGCCAGGACCGAACATAGTTTAGCATGGGACCCTTTGGGAAAATGCACATTTTGGCTATCTCCTCTGAAACAACTGAACAAAAATGAACCAAACTTTACAGGAATGATGTATGGAAAGTCCTTTCCTTAGATTGCCGAAATTTTTCCGATCCGTCAAAAAACATGGCTGCCAGCGCAGATCATAGTTTAACATGGGACCCTATGGGAAAAGCATATATATTTGCTATCTCCTCGGAAGCTACTAAAGCAAATTGAATTGAACTTTTTAGAAATGATGGATGGAAGGTTCTTTACTTAGTTTGCCGAAATTTTTCCGATCCGCTAAAAAACATGGCCGCCAGGACCGAACATAGTTTAGCATGGGACCCTTTGGGAAAATGCACATTTTGGCTATCTCTTCTGAAACAACTGAACAAAAGTGAACCAAACTTTACAGGAATGATGTATGGAAGGTCCTTTACTTAGATTGCCGAAATTTTTCCGATCCGCCAAAAAACATGGCCGCCAGCGCAGATCATAGTTTAACATGGAACCCTATGGGAGAAGCATATATTTGCTATCTCCTCTAAAGCTACTGAAGCAAATTGAAGCAAACTTTACAGGAATGATGTATGGAAGGTCCTTTACTTAGTTTGCCGAAATTTTTCCAATCCACTAAAAACATGGCCGCCAGCGCAGAACATATTTTAACATGGGACCCTATCATGCCTATGGGAAAAGCATATATTTGCTATCTCTTCTGAAGCTATTGAAGCAAATTGAACCAAACTTTACAGGAATGATGTATGGAAGGTCCTATATGTAGATTGCCGAAATTTTTCCGATCCGCTAAAAAACATGGCTGCCAGCGCAGAACATAGGACCCTATGGGAAAAGCATATATTTGCTATCTCCTCTGAAGCTACTGAAGCAAACTGAACCAAACTTAACAGGAATGATGTATGGAAGGGCCTTCACATAGATTGCAGAAAAGTTTCCGATCCCATAAAAAACATGGCTGCCATCACTGAACATAGTTTATCATTGGACCCTAAGGGAAAATCACATTTTCATTTTCTCCTCTGATACCACTGAAGCAAATTCAACCAATCTTTACAGTAAGGATGTATGTCAGGTACTTTACAAAAATTGCTGATTTCATTTTGATCTGACAAAAAAACATGGCCTCAAGTGCACAACATAGTTTAAAATTGGAGCCAGGAATGAGATAACCATCCTTATAATCATCATCTCTGAAACTAATCATGCAAATTTAACTTAATGTATAGGTGCTTTGCAAAAATTATTCATTTCAATAGGATCAGACAAAAAATGTGGGTGCTATTGAAGAACATACCCATTGGTAAGAAAACATCATTTTTAGTCATGGAATAAAAAAGATAACAGGAAACACCTACAATGGCCGAAAAACATAGCCACATGTCAGAAAGCAAATAGGAATTGCACAAGAAAAAACCCACAATAAAAATACAAAAGACAAACATAAACAACGATAGGTGGCATAGAAGCATTTTGACAGGTGAGCGATACAGGCTCAGTCTCTGAGCCTCTAGTTTATCGGATAAGAACAAAATGAGCAGTCGTTGTTTAAGACCGTTAGTACATCATTCCTGAAAAGTATGGTTGCATTTGCCTCAGCCGTTTCAGAGGAGAAGATGAAAATGTGACTTTTCCCTTAGGGTCCAATGTTAAACCTAAGCCATGTTTTTTTGTCGGATCGGAACGAAACGAGCAATCTTTATAAAGGACCTTTCATACATCATTTCTGTAAAGTTTGGTTGAATTTGCTTCAGTGGTTTCAGAGGAGAAGATGAAAATGTAAAAAGTTAACGGACGGACGCCGGACGACGACGACGGACGACGGATGCCAAGTGATGAGAATAGCTCACACTGACCCTTTGGGTCGGGTAAGCTAAAACCGGGCACTTGTTAGAGTTTTGTATAAATATTTAACGAGTAAGCCATGGTATAAATGATAAAATACCGAAGTTACTTTTAATTTAATTCCTGCATATTTCTCTCCGGTATAGATCAAATCAAAACATTTGAAAAGTCATATACCGTAATATGTGATAAAATTGAATATAGTGCGTCGATCTTAACGATTGAGCCAATGCTATACGATATTAACATTTTGATTTTTTTAATTGCATTGGCATCGCAGTGGTGGTAAATAAATACATTGAATTATCCTGTCCCTAATTCAAACTCGGGGGATTTTTTTTTATCTGGCTTGTGTATATCTGTATTGTTACATTTTCCCATCATTTAAAATATTATTCAATTCAATAAGCTATTGTTATGTTATTATACTTCACATCGTACAGGAAAAAAGTATTTTTTGCGCCCATATGCAATAAATTTTGCGCCCAAATGAAATGCTAATGCGCCCAAATGAAATTCTGCAGCACCAACACATTTGAAATGGCCGACAGTAGTCAACATAGTTCAGCTTAGGGACAGTATGCGAAATGCATTACAAGATCTTCTTCTCTTAAACTACCAAGCCAATGCAATGGGAACCAAAACTCATAATAGTCCTAGGATGGTCCCCTTCAAAGTTTGTGATTTTGATGTTCGTACCTCATCTAAGATGGTTGCCAGAGGGGAACATTGTTTAACATAGGGCCCTGTACGAAATTAATTCAAAGATCTTTCCCCTGAAACTATTGAGCCAATTGTAACCAAACTTGGTCGTTATAGCTCTTGGATTTGTAATTTTCACATTCGTACCTTATCAAAAATGGCCGCTAGTGGGGAACATATTTCAGCATTGGATCCTATTTGAAATGCATTAACAGATCTTCTCATATAAAACCACTTGTCATGATTAATTTTTATGATTATTATCATTGATCTAAAGTTTCTGAATTTGTTTCTTTAAAATTTTGTAATTTTTATGTTCCTAACTTTTGTTTCTTTAAAATTTGTGATTGTTATGTTCCTTACTCGTCCAAGATGGTCGCCAGCCGAAAATGTAGTAAAGACCTTATGAGTTAAATCGTTCATAACTTTTCTCAGAATACCAATTGCAACGAAACTTGGTCACAAGGGAAAATTGGTGCCCCTGTTGAGAAAAATATATTGATGTTAATACCTCATCCAAGTTGGAAGCCAGTTGCAACACAATTTCACATTACGCCGTATTGAGCCGGATACAGGCCCTTCAGGGCATCTTGTTGAGTAAACAGAGTTTATTGCCGAACTGACAAACGCTAACTATGACAAAACCAGATTTTCTTTCGTTTTTGTTTTGTTCTGTTTGTTTTTGTTTTTGTTATTTTTTTTAAGATCCCCCTCCCCCTTCTCCCTTTTTGCTGCAGTATTCGTTTGCATTATATTTGTTCCGTGGTTGTGCGGGATGAATAAATACACAACCCATCTTTCGGATGGGATGTAAACTCAGGTCCACGTGTTGGAAGAAATGCCTTGCTTCACCTTGTAGCAAGCTCTTTTTTTGAGTGGTCCGTAGGTGCCTGGCTACACTGCTTAATTCCCCACCCCTTTTGATTTCATCCTACTTTTCCAGTGGCAGTCAGAATTTCCCGTCCCATGACTCTTACCATACCCCAAAGTGATTTGTTATTAACAAACTTGTTCTCGTCTTGATATAGCTGAAATATTGCTCAGTAGACTTTAAACAATATTCAATCAATCAATCAATCAATCTTATATTTGTTAAAATACGATGTACACCTGAGTATTGATAAAAATGAAGAAAAAAATACACGTTGTGTATGTACTTAATATATTAATTTGCCAGACTAGGTTTGCAATGAAAATAGAAAAAACCTTCCAACAAACCAGAGGTCAGGTGTCGGAAGTAATTTTGAAATAGATTGCAAGTGCACACATACATTGTACATGAATAAAGTAGATCAGTAGTAGAACGGGTTACCTCAGACCAAAATTGGCGAGGAGCCCCATAGTGCATTCTTTGTAAAATATTTTCATTTTCCTCTAATTTTCCTCAAAATATGCAAATTAGTTTGGGTATTTGACCTTTGACCCCCATGTCGTTATTGACGAGGTGCTAAGTGTGTCATTGACCTTTGGCCTGGTCCCCTAGGTGTTGTCATTGATTTTGCCTACTGGTCCCGTCTTTATCCCAGCTTTGGCCTTGCTTTTACCCAACCCTAATCTATTTTTTACTACACCTTAACCATTGTCTCCAGTGACTGAACCTTTTTGCTATAGTGTTGACCTTTGACCTTTGGCCTCGTCTTGAGTACCTCGCCTTTGACTTCACTAGTCCATATAGTTGTCATTGGTCTCACCCTACCTCTATTCAAGGTACTTTCTTTGGTCTCGCCTTCTACTTTACCTTCTACTTTGGTCTCGCCCTACTTCTGTCCATCTCCACTGGTCTCGTCTTTATCCTAACCTTTAACCTTGCACTTATCCTTGTACTAACCCTAACTTTTCTGTTGTTAGATCAGTACTGTTGTCTTTGTTCATGGCTTACCCTAACCCACCTAACCTTAACCTTTATTTTGACCCTGGTCATTGTGTTTTATATGTCATGTTCTCTAAGTCATACTTTAATCGTTTGTTCTAAGTTTCCACTCTAACCCTAGACATTATGTATTATATATTATTTATGTTGTGTTCTCTCAATCCTTATACATCCGTGTCTTGATTTTGTTGTCGTTTGTTCATGAATAACTCTATCTTTTTTTAATGACTTCTGCTTTTATTAATGCTATTATTCCTTTATCCAACCTCTAACCCTAACCTAAGTTGCTATGGCAACTTTTATTTTTTCTTTGTTTGTTTGTTTAATTTTTTGTTGTTGATGTTTTGATCTCTCTTTTATGTTACTCTAACCTAAGTTGCTATGACAACTTTTATTTTTTATTATTATTTATCATTTTTTATTTTATTATTCTATAATTTATTCTTTTTCATTATACATTTGTATTTTTTAAATTATTTTTCATTATTATTATATTTATTTATAATATCATCTTATTTCTTTTATTATTTATTATTCAATTATTATTTATTATCTTTCATTTAATCTATTCATAATATTAATTCTTTATATTATTTATTATCTTATTAATACTTTTATTATTATTATTTTTTATTTATTCATTATCTATTTATTATTTCTATAAGTGTTTTACTTATTTATTATATTTTATTATTCTTTATATTTTTATTTTATTAACTTTTTATTATAAATTCATTTTTTAATGTTATTATTTCATTATTCTTTTTAATATTATTCTATCATTTTTTTTAATATTATTATTATTACTATTATTATTATTATTATTATTTTTAACAATATCTATTAATTATTATTCAATTATTGGTTTGATTTTCTTTATTTAATTTATTTATATTATTAATTATTTATTTTATTTATTATAATTTTTATTAATTTAATATAAATCATTTTTAATTGATTTCAATCGTTTCTTACCTAACTTTATAATTATTTTTATTATATATTTATTTATTATCATAACCTATATGTATCATATTAATTTATTTTATTTATAATTTTTTTTCCAAATATTTCTTTATTAATTATGTTTATTACTACTTTTATTATTTTTTTTATTTCATTTTTAATTTATTATTATTTTTTATTCTTATTATTCTTTTATTATTATTTTATTATTTCATTATTATTTTTAATATTATTTTATCATTATTTATTTAATTATTATTATTATTATATTATTATTATTGTATTTATTATATTTATTAATTTTATTTATTATTTTTCATTATTATTATATTTATTTATTTGTTATTTTTTTATTTTAATATTATTTTTTTTTCATTTTAAGTTTTTGAATGTTATTTTTATTTGGCTTATTATTAAAAGTCCAACCACATGTATCTGACCTGAACTACTTAACCCTAACTTTCATTAAATTTAACCCTAACCCTAATACAAATAACAGTAACCCTTATGTATACAACCCTAATCCTAATACATATAACAGTAACCGTAACCCTTATGTATATAACAATAACCCTAATACATATAACAGTAACCCTAACCCTAACCCTAATGTTTATAACATTAACCCTTATGCATAACCCTAACCCTATCTATTACCTAACCCTAACACTTATGTAATAACACTAACCCTTATGTACAACACTAACCTTTACGTATATAACCCTAACGCTATTGTATATAACAGTAACCATAACCTTAATGTATATAACAGTAACCCTAACCTTCACTTCAAACATTAACTCTAACCCTATAACAGTAACATTACCACTGATGTATATAGCAATCCTCATAACCCTTATCTAAATACATGACAGTAACCCTAACCCTTATGTATAACCCTTACCTTTATCAGATCTGTTACCCTAACCATACTGATGGATAATTCATTGAAAATATAAAACGTCAATTATGAACTGACACAAAACATCAATGACATTGATATGAACATAACTTTATCCATAACTATGAACTTAAAATAGCAAAATACAATGATATGAACAACAAATACAAATAAAAAAGACTGCACATCAACATGAAGTGACACAACATATGAAAACAAATTGGCACTGGAGACAAAATGAACTAAATATAAAAGTATCAACGATAAAAGATTACTTGAATTGTAACAACTGATGTGAACAACAAATATAAACAGAAACGTTTATATATCAACATAAAGTAATACAAACTATGAAAACACACTGATGTCAACAACAAATACAAGCATAAATGTTTAAAGATCAACATGAAGTGATACAACATATGAAAACACACTGATGTGAACAATACATATTAACAGAAACGTTAATATATCAACATGAAGAGATACAAACATATGAACATTGACAGGAATGTTAACACAAAACGTTGACTACGAACACAAACACAACAGAACATGACAACTTAACAAAATTAATGTAAGCTAAACAAAGAAATAACGTCAACTATGACAATGCATTGACACAGAGCATGTAAACATAAGAACATTTACACTGATGTGAACCAAAAAATATAAAAATAACGTCAGCTATGACTATCAACTGACATAAACTATGAACACAAATAGATATTGAAACAATATGAACAATACACACAAACATAAGGATAAATATGAAGTGATACAACATATGAATACACAATGATATGAACAACAAATACATGCATAGATGTTAAATGATCAACATTAAGTAAAACAAACTATGAAAACCTGTGAATGTGAACACCAAATCATAAGCATACAGTTAACTACGACTATAAAGTGATATTAAAACATGTAAACATATGAATATTAACACGAATGTTAACACCAAATCAGAAGTAAAACGTCAGCTATAACTATGAACTGACATCAACTATGAAAATAAATTGATATTAAGGACAATATGAACAATACATACAAGCATAAATGATTAAAGATCAAGATGAAGTGATATAACATATGAATACACAATGATATGAACAACAAATACATGCATCTGTTAAAAGATCAACATTAAGTAAAACAAACTATGAAAACCTGTGAATGTGAACACCAAATACAGGCATAAATGTTAAAATACCAACATGAAATGGTACAACATATGAATGTGAACACCAAATATAAGCATAAATGTTAAAAGACCAACATTAAATGGTGCAACATATGAATGTAAACACCAAATACGAACAGAAACATTGAAACAATAACCTTACGTGACACAAACATATGAACATTGATACGAATATGAACACCAAATCATACACCTAACGTATAGTTAAGTATAACTATAAAGTGATATAAAACATATGAACATTAACACTGATATGAACAAAAATATAATCACAAACATTGAAATATCAAAATTAAACGACATTCATATGAACTTTAATGATAAAACTGAAACATAACTTGAAATCTCCAATGAATTGACAAACATTATGACAACATATAGTCATTGATATGAATATTTACATAAAAACAAAAGACAAAACTTAAAATATCAAGATCATATGACAAAATATTATAGATTAACCACATTCATGAGAACTTGAATATCAAAACACAACATGTAACATGAAATATGAACACAAATACAAGCATAAATGGTTAAACATGAACATTAACTGATACAACATATGAACTTGAACACTAAATACTAGTAGAAATGTTTAAATATGAACATTCAACGACACAAGATTTGTAAACATGCAAACATTGACATGAATGTTTATACTAAAGCACGACACATAACGTTAAGTATGAATACAAACACAACGAAACATGACAACATAATGTGAACTTCAC
>MJUU01022981.1:0-20970 GCA_002080025.1 Modiolus philippinarum
TGCGCCATAACATAATACGACCGCAAAATTTTTGCGGTCGTATAAAAATAGGTTGTCAAAATATTGCTGAAAACACAGCTTCATTCAATTTCTTCTAGATGAGAATCCTAACAGTCAATTTCACGGTAAAACTGGGAAATGAAAGGTCCTGCATACATATGACTTATATCAAAATTTTATAAAAATTTTACACAATGTTAGGAAAACTGCATAAAAAGTCTTAATATTCCTTAATACTGAACTTCAAGCAGAAAGCATTACCTCCCTTTCCAAAAATCTGACTTTCATCAATTTTAACATTTTTGAGATGACATTCAAAACCTATATATTTTTATGATAACGCTTTGAATTATTTTATAAAAGGACTTCAGTTTCATGATAACATGAATATTCTATTTCTACTGATGACAAATATTCTAAATCTTTTGTTTTATTCGTACCAATCAAAACTAGAGCTGTCGGCAAAGCCAGACTAATACCCCCCGCAACTGCATTTGAGTACCAAGGCATGTCATTTTGAAATTTGACCTTTAGCCACATGGTAATTGGAAAGTAAATCTAACAGAAATAAAGCCTGTCAGGACTAAAATTCCAATCAGTTCATATCTGGTACATGTACTTCATTTAAAGGGTAATGCATTATATAATATATAATTCGGTGGATACAAACCTGATTTAACCAAGCTTTCGAGCTTTCGACACAAAATGAGCAAGGATTTACTATCATTAAGGTCAAAGGTCAAAGTCAAGGTCACAGTGACCTAAATTTGGTACGTGACACATCGTCTTCCCATGATGCATCCACACACCAAGTTTGATAATCCTAGGTGCTACGGTACAAAAGTTCTGCTCCGGACATGGTTTTACTATCATAAAGGTCAAAGGTCAAAGTCAAGGTAACAGTGACCTAAGTTTGGTACGCGACACATCGTCTTCCAATGATGCATCCACACACCAAGTTTAATAATCCTAGGTGCTACGGTACAAAAGTTTTGCTCCGGACACGGTTTTACTATAATAAAGATCCAAGGTCAAAGTCAAGGTCACAGTGACCTAAATTTGGTACGCAACACATCGTCTTTCCATGATGCATCCACACACCAAGTTTGATAATCCTAGGTGCTACGGTACAAAAGTTTTGCTCCGGACACGGTTTTACTATCATAAAGGTCAAAGCTCAAAGTCAAGATCACAGTGACCTAAATGTGGTACGCGACACATCGTCTTCCCTTGATGCATCCACACACCAAGTTTGATAATCCTAGGTGCTACGGTACAAAAGTTCTGCTCCGGACACGGTTTTACTATCATAAAGGTCAAAGGTCAAGGTCAAGGTCACAGTGACCTAAATTTGGTATGTGACACATCGTCTTCCCATGATGCATCCACACACCAAGTTTGATAATCCTAGGTGCTACGGTACAAAAGATCTGCTCCGGACACAAAATGCACATGGTTTTTCTATCATGAAGGTCAAAGTTCAAAGTCAAGGCCACAGTGACCTAAATTTGCTATGCAACACATCGTCTTCCCAAGATGCATCCACACACCAAGGTTGATAATCCTAGGTGCTACAGTACAAAAGTTCTGCTTCGGACACGAAATGCACAGGTTTTACTATCATAAATGTCAAAGGTTTAAGTCAAGGTCACAGTGACCTTAATTTGGTATGCAACACATCATCTTCCCATGATGCATCCTCACACCAAGTTTGATAATCCTAGGTGCTAGGGTACAAAAGTTCTGCTCCAGACACGAAATGCACATGGTTTTACTATCATGAAGGTCAAAGTTCAAAGTCAAGGTCACAGTGACCTAAATTTGCTATGCAACACATCGTCTTCCCAAGATGCATCCACACACCAAGGTTGATAATCCTAGGTGCTACAGTACAAAAGTTCTGCTTCGGACACGAAATGCACAGGTTTTACTATCATAAATGTCAAAGGTCAAAGTCAAGGTCACAGTGACCTAAATTTGGTACGCACCACATCGTCTTCCTATGATGCATTCACACACCAAGTTTGATAATCCTAGGTGCTACGGTACAAAAGTTCTGCTCCTGACACGAAATGCACATGGTTTTACTATTATAAAAGTCAAAGGTCAAAGTCAAGGTCACAATGACCTAAATTTGGTACGTGACACATCGTCTTCCCATGATGCATCAACACACCAAGTTTGATAATCTTAGGTGCTACGGTACAAAAGTTTTGCTCCAGACACGAAAGGGGACGGACGGACAGATGGACAGACATGGTGATGCCTATATACCCCCCAAACTTCGTTTGCGGGGGGTATAACAAGTAATTTCTGGAGAAAAAGGAGTTATCTTCCCTACCCAAGGTCGTGATTCCCTTTACCTTCCAAAACCAGACATACAAACACACAGTTTTACTTACAGATACATATAAATGGTAATAATCCATTTCCTGAATATATATATATATATATGTAAACAGTTTGCGATGTTCCAATAATGCATGAATGTTGCAAACTGGAAAAACGCTTTCGTGGAAACTTGTATTTTTTTTATTTACAGTTTTAGCAATTGAAGCTTGTTGTTGTTTTTGCATGTTTTTGTAAACAAAAATAAAGTTGTTAATAGATGACAAGAGATTGCCATATTTGTTGACAATTCTGAATCCAGGCGACAAAAACAACATGGATGTAGTGCTGTTCCACAACTAGTAATGATTCTAGGGGCTGTCTTGAACTTACTATGATGTAAGAGAAAAGTCTTATAGTAACTTCAAAAGTGAAAAAAATACACTTAAGTACCTGTACCAAGTCATGATTTTTTTGTACAATTTTTTCTGTTTGTTTTTCCTTTAGATGTTTAGAGGGGAATGTTGAATGTTGTTTATTGCTTCCAGGTATCTACCTTCACATTGTTTTTCTTACCTTAAATCTCCAAGTTAGAATGAGGAATGTGGCTACATGTTATATATATATTTGTTATTCCAGACTTTTCCAAAAATTATCTTGCTTTATAATGAATGGAGTTGCATGTTGTTTATTTTGTTATTGCAAAGATTTTTAAAAATATCAGATATTGCATTGCATTTCTTAGCATTAATCTATGTATTGAATGAAAAATGAGGGTACATGTTGTGAATTCTTGTTACTGTAAACTGATTTAGTTATTACCTTGTTTTTCTCAGCTTTAGTTTCCTTGTTAGATTCATGTCTGACTGGTTTCAATACAACAGATCTTGCAGATACTGGTCTCTCTAAAGCTATAATCATAAAATATATATGATATCAATACTTGCATTTTTCCTGTTTTCTCTCAAAGATTTTACAAAGTCATCATTAATTGATAATATTACTGCATACAATGAACATACAATGAAACTTTCAATGAAATTAAATTCAGAAATTATTGTTTTTATTCCATGTTTGACTTCTCAGGAGAGATGTAGTCTAGCTGGACATAGTTTCTGAAGAAGGCTGTCTAAGTGCAACTGTGACTAAGTTTGTTTTTAATTGCCTTCATCATTACAGAGGAAAATGTCTTTGCATGTGTTTTACATAGGGTCTTATTTTATACTATGTTTCTGCTGGCAGCCATCTTGGATGAGGTGTGGATCTGCACCAATCCCTTTAATAAAGGGAAATTAACCCAAGGCTTTTGACATAAAGATTGGTTCTAACTTGTCTGAGGTCTTTGAATGAAAATTTTATGATGGGCAGACAACAAATTAATATCTGAACCTGATGTTTGAGAACAAGTGATGAATTGATTATAGCCAGGAGAGCTAAAAATGAAAAGGTATAGTGTTTGTAGGTAGATTTCATAACTCCATTCAATCCCAATATCTGTTTAAATGAAATAACACTTACAATATAAATTACTGAATAAAATCTGCATACATATTTTTTTAATTAATGAACTGAAGAAATTTTGGTGGTTAGATGATTATACTTCAATCTTCCATACTAAGTTTTGAAAAAAATGTGCATTTTAATACTCAAATTTCCCATAATATATACATATATCTATAATATGACATTTATATACATGTATCTATACTAAATGTATCTTAATTGGCCATTAAACTATTTTTGGCAACTTGATTTTGAATAAAATTCAAAAATAATTATCATTATAAACCATAAGCAGTTGTTTAATTAAGGCATTTATTTCATATAAAAGCCTGGAGAAAACTTGCAAAAACTCGCACTCCTTAGCCTTGATACAAGATTACAAGTGCAGAACCATAAAAACATTTCCACAAAAATGTGCATATCATCTTAATATTCAATTTCCAAAAATATATGGAATTTAGGACATTTTGTTTTTTGTTATGGACTTTATCACGGCCAGTATCAAGTGAGCCCGTTAGGACAAGCTTGATGGGTTATGCCCTGATTAAGTCCATATCAAAAACAAAATGTCCTGTATTTCTTTTATGGGCAATTCACAAAATCATAAATAGAATTCTATTAAAAAATCAAAAAATTATGAAATTTCTTTTCTATCACTGTTAACCCATATGCATTGTTTATTGGAATAATTCATATGTATTCTTCATTCAACATACACATGTATGAACACAACAAATAGTACCAAAACATGACATCAGCCTAGCAACCTGCATGTAACGCCTTCATATTGACAGGATAATTTCATGATAGTATCCAGTTCGGTGATACTGAGATTATCAGTCTCTGAGGATCCATGTAAATTCATGCAAATTACCAATAAAATATAATATAATACATTTTTAGGGCTAAATTTGAGAATTTTGAGACTATAAAGAGTTACCTCGGCTAAGTTTATAACAAATTAACTCACAGACGTAAGAGCACTGTCCATCGGGGTCCATTGTCTCAGCTGTTATTGTTAATGAAAGCATTAAAGTCTCATTATCACAAGCATTGCCGATAAATGCATATCTTTAATAATTATGAATCGGAACAAACTCAAAAAATTAGGAATTAAAAAAAATAAGGGCTTTGTCAGGAAATCCCTTTGAATTTCAAAATTTATTAGGAATTTTAGACAAATAACAAAAAATTTGTAAAGGTTCCAAGGAACCTAATGTCTCGTCCGCTCAGTACATTGTCAATTAAATTTGGCCTATGTTTAGATGAGGTTGCTACGTAGAATTACAAGAAATAACTGGTCTTTGAGACTTTCATACCAAAATTGGAATAAAAATTTTTTGTACAATGACTGTTTACCAATATCAATAATATTTGATTGATTTTAACTGATTTATTGCCAATGTTGAATATTTGGTATGCACACGAGAATAAGTGTCAATATGTAAATCAAATACAAAAGTCTTGTAAATTCAGTTGTGGATAGCCGGATACACATCAACGAGTCTCCTTGTCATGACCTGAAGTCTCCCTATCTGTACCCTGATGGGAGACTTCAAGTCTCCCTGTTCTTTTGAAGTGTGGTGAGTCCTGGTCTTTGAGAGTTATAGAAAATTTACCAAAATAAGAATCAAAAATTTTTCCAATTTGACTTTTGAAAAATGATCATCATAACTATAAGGAATTGAACAAGAGGCTCTCAAGAGCCTGTATTGCTCATCTGGACCATGGCCAATACATAACTTCAAATCAACTTATATGTTAAAGGGTCTCATTTTCAAACTATGTAAATAAACATTTATGTTATATGATCCAACTTTAATTTAACTATTTTCCCTATTGCATGCCATCTTGGATTAGGGATGGATCTGCAGGACACAATTTTAAAGAAAAATAAGTATTGTGCCAAAGTTTATTTCCAACTGGCCAAATGGTTTTAAAGAAGAAGATCTTTGAATGTACTCCTATATTAAACTATGTTTCCCATTGGTAGCCAATTTGCATAAGGTGCAGACTTGAAGGACATCTGTTTTGAAGGGGACCATCTAAGATACATTGTGACTAGCCTTTGTATGCTCTTTCCATACAGTCGAGTAATAAATTAAGTTCCCCGCAGATGGCCATGTTGGATGACATTTAGGCATAAAAGTCACAATACATATATATATTATAGTCAGCACCTCATAAGCATCATTAAAGCCAAGTTCTGTTCAAATCCATTCAGTGGTTTTCAAGGTTAATTCATCAACTGCTCACTAAAGGCTTTATTTACTAATATTTTTAACATTAATATTAGTCTATGAAGCTGATAAACTACTTCAACATTCATGTCAGCAGAGGTCATAGTGATTAGACACTAAAGTTCCTGTAATAAACACAATATGTTTATATAGGAAAATCATTATGACATGAAATAAGGTAAAGATTAAGAAAGTATTTTTGCAAAAAATTGCAGAAATTTGCACAAAAACACTGTTTTTTCTCTTAATTATGGAAGAAATAAATTTTTAAATGAAGTGATAGTAGGGAATTTCTCCAAAGCTTAAAAGAGAAAAGTTAACCAAAGAAGATTTGAACACAGAATTTAAAGGGAAATAATCCATAACCATATGGCATTGGGAAAAAAAATGGTGAAAAACGGCCAATAAATCATACACAGGCCTTTGGATTTTCTTCAAAATTTCAGAGTATGTAGATCTTGATATGCTGAACATTTTTTTAATTTACACTTCACCTCTATCTGTTACAGTTTTTGAAATAAAAAATAAAAAATCCGCAAATTTTGAAAAACTTACGGAAAAGGGGCTATAACTCTCAGACAGGTTTTCCGATTTTCTTCAAACTTGCAGAGCAGATAGATCTCGGCATTCTGAACAATTTTACTTCTGTCAGATTTTTGATATCTGCAACGGTTTTAAAGTTATTTGCCAAAAACAGCAATTTACACCTATGTTCTATTTTTAGTAACAGCAGCCATGTTGTTTGGTTTTCAGACTCCTAGGATATAATTTTGAAAGTACATACCCTGGTGATGATCCAGGCCAAGTTTGGTTTAAATTGGCCCAGTAGTTTCAGAGGAGAAGATTTTTTAAAAAAGTTTACGACGGACGACGGACGCCAAGTGATGGCAAAAGCTCACCCTGGCATAGCCAGGTGAGCTTAAAAGATATGGTTGCTAGGTAAAATTCAAAAAATAAAAGGTCTTTGAGAGTTTCAGGAAATTTACCAAAATAAGAATCAAAGATTTTTGCAATTTGACTTTTGAAAATGATCATTATAAATGAAAGGAACTAAAAAAGTTATGGTTTCTAGGTAGAATTCCGAAAAATAACTGGTCTTTGAGAGTTCCAGGAATGGAAGCCATAACTGCAATCAAAAACTATGGCAATTCTATTATTAAAAATGTTTGTTTGATTCAAATTTATTAAACCAGAAGCTCCCAGGAGCCTGTATCGCTCACCTGGCTTCAGTTGCCACAATCAAGGTAACATTGTAAGTTATACAGTTGATCTTCAGTTTCTCAAACTTTCTTAGCCCAAATACCTCCAATATCTTGAACTGTTTTAAAAGTCTGATCATGTTTTACTATATTTCTTTGTTGGGCTTTTTTGACAAAAACATTCTTGCTAAGGACCACTTTCGACACCAGTTTTGAAGTCAAGATGTCATTTTGACAATGGCAGTCAACAAACAATTTTCAGCATTGGTTTTGAAGTCGCAACATCAATATCTACTTGGAAATCAAATTTCATTGAAATCGGACAATATTGAATTTTCCCGCCTTTTTTGTCGGCCATTTTAAAAATGGCAGTCAACAAACAATTTCCAAGTTACGACATCAAGACCAATTTGGAAACCAAATGTCATTGAAATCGGACGATGTTGAATTTTCCCTTCTAATTTGGTGGCCATGTCAACGAACAATTTTCATCACCAGTTTTGAAGTCGCAACATCAATATCTATTTGGAAACTCAATTTCATTGAAATCGGACAATGTTGAATTTTCCCACCTTTTTTGGCGGCCATTTTGAAAATGGCGTTCAACAAACAATTATCAATACCGGTTTTGAAGTCGCAACATCAATATCTATTTGGAAATCAAATTTCATTGAAATCGGACAATGTTGAATATTCCCACCTTTTTTGGCGTCCATTTTGAAAATGGCGGTCAACAAACAATTTTCAATACCGGTTTTGAAGTCGCAACATCAATATCTATTCGGAAACCAAATTTCATTGAAATCAGACAATGTTGAATTTTCCTGCCTTTTTTGGTGGCCATTTTGAAAATGGCGGTCAAGGAACAATTTTCAACATCAGTTTTGAAGTCACCACAGCATGGAAAACATTTAATCAATATACACTTAACCTTCATCTTCTATAGTTTTGGAAATAAAAGATGAAAAATACGAAAACTTTAAAAATTCAGTGAAAAAAGGGCAATAACTCCTACAAGTGTTTATGGATTTTCTTCAAAATTTCAGGGTGACAAGATCTTGATATGCTGAACATTTTTGCAATTTACACTTGACCTCTATCTGTTACACTTTTTGAAATGAAAAATAAAAAATGCAAAAATTTTGAACATTTAACAGAAAAAAGGCTATTTTTCAGATTTTCTTCAAAATTGCACAGTGGATAGATCTCATCATGCTGATCATTTTTACCTCGTCAGATTTTTGATATCTGTAACGTTTTACCAGTTATAAGCCAAAAACTGCAATTTACCCCTATGTTCTATTTTTAGCAATGGCGGCCACGTTGTTCGACAGAGGGACAAACTGAACATCAGTTTGAGAAGCCATACCCTGATGATGATTCAGGACAAGTTTGGTTTAATTTGGCTTAGCGGTTTCAGAGGAGAAGATGTTTGAAATTGTTGACAGACAGACATGCAAAAATTTTGAAAATTTAACAGAACCAGAGGCTCCCAGGAGCCTGTATCGCTCACCTGGCTTTCAGTTGCCACAATCAAGGTGACATTGTAAGTTATACAGTTGATCTTCAGTTTCTCAAACTTTTGTAGCTCAAACACCTCCAATATCTTGAACTGTTTTAAAAGTCTGATCATGTTTTACTATATTTCTTTGTTGGGCTTTTTTGACAAAAAAGTTCTTGCTAAGAACCACTTTCGACACCAGTTTTGAAGTCGAGATGTCATTTTGTTAATGGCAGTCAACAAACATTTTTCAACATCGGTATTGAAGTCGCAACATTAATATGTACTTGGAAATCAAATTTCATTGAAATCGGACAATGTAGAATTTTCCCGCCTTTTTTGGCGGCCATTTTAAAAAAATGGCGGTCAACAAACAATTTTTGACATGAAATCAGACAATGTTGAATTTTCCTGCCTTTTTTGGCAGCCATTTTGAAAATGGCTGTCAACAAACAGTTTTCAACACAAGTTTTGAAGTCGCAACATCAATATCTATTTGGAAACCAAATTTCATTGAAATCTGACAATGTTGAATTTTCCCGCCTTTTTTTGGTGGCCATTTTGAAAATAGCGGTCAAGGAACAATTTTGGAGTCGCCACTGCATGGCAAACATTTCATCAATTTACACTTAACCTTCATCTTCTATAGTTTTGGAAATAAAAGATGAAATATACGAAAATTTTTAAAATTCAGTGAAAAAAGGGCAATAACTCCTACAAGGGTTTATGGATTTTCTTCAAAATTTCAGGGTGGGTAGATCTTGATATGCTGAACATTTTTGCAATTTAAAGTTGACCTCTATCTGTTATGGTTTTTCAAATAAAAAATAAAATAAATTAAAATTTTGAAAATTTTAAGGAAAAAGGGCAATAACTCCAAGACGGGTTTTCAGATTTTCTTCAAAATTGTAAGGCAGGTAGATCTTGCCATGCTGATCATTTTTACCCCGTCAGATTTTTGATATCTGTAACGATTTTCGAGTTATTTGCAAAATACAGCAATTTACCCCTATGTTCTATTTTTAGTAACAGCAGCCATGTTGTTTGACCCTCAGACTAATCGAATACAATTTTAAAACTGCATACCCTGGTGATGATTCAGGCCAAGTTTGTTTACAATTCGCCCAGCAGTTTCAGAGGGATTTTTGAAATTGTTGACGAACGACGGATGGACGAAGGACGCAAAGGGATGGCAAAAGCTCACTTGGCCCTTTAGGCCAGGTGAGCTAAAAAGGGCTATAACTCTGAGATGGGTTTTCAGATTTTCTTCAAAATTGCACAGTGGATAGATCTCATCATGCTGATCATTTTTACTCCGTCAAATTTTTGATATCTGTAACGGTTTTCGAGTTATTAACCAAAAACTGCAATTTACCCCTATGTTCTATTTTTAGTTATGGCTTCCATGTTGTTCGACAGAGGGACAAACTGAACATCAGTTTGAGAAGCCATACCCTGATGATGATTCAGGCCAAGTATGGTTTAATTTGGCTTAGCGGTTTCAGAGGAGAAGATGTTTGAAATTGTTGAAAGACGGACGGACGACGGACCCATAGTGATGGCAATAGCTCACATGGCCTTTTAGGCCAGGTGAGCTAAAAAGCATTGTTGCTAAGAAGAATTTCTAAAAATAGCTTGTCTTTGAGAGTTTCAGGAAATCTATCAAACTTGGAACCATGTTATTTAATGTGTTCAAAATTATGCTTGAAACTAATACACTGTTAAAATTTGTAATTGGATGCAAAAATTTCAAAAATTATTGGTCTTTGACATTTTCAGGAAATTTACCAAAGTTGGAACCAGAATAAAAGTTCCAACAGCCTGTTACACATATGCTCATTTTATGCAGAAATGTCAATTTTAATGTAATTCTATTAAGATTCAAAGACTCTATTCTAACTATCAACAACAAACACTGAAATTTTTTGGCAAAAAACTAAGTCCAAACTTGGAAAAAATACTGACAAACTATAGACAAAATTCCACTTTTTTCAGCCTGAGGTAATTTTCTAACCATAATCTAACTTTTGACCACTTTTTGTGAAACTCTAATAAGATTAAATAACTTCATTTGACTTTTAAAAAACTTTAACCACAGGGTTAAAATAAATTTCTTGCACAAAAGAACTAAGTCCAAATATGGAAAAAATACAGAAAACTAAAAAAAAATTTTGAAATTTTTCAGCTAGAGGTAATTTTCTTACCATTTTCTTGCTTCTGTCCAAATTTCATATGATTCTATAAAGATTTGATGAAGATATCGATGTTTAGTAACTTTAACTACAGGGCTAAAATAAATGTTGACGATGATGCCGAAGAAGGAATTTTGGATCGCTATGTCTCGCTTTCACAACTTTCTCCGTAGGCGAGACAAAAATAGTATTTTTAAGGAATTTTAGGGCCATTGGACAGCCTGAATATAACAAGATTTTCTTACATTGTGCAGCCTTTTCTTTCTCCCTTCTTCTCCTTTCTCTTGCTGATAAATTACAACTCTGAAGACAAAGAAAACATAGAATTATGTGCTTTGCATGAATTTGTATTCATTGCAGAAAAAAATCAAGTTATCTGCCTTGTAAATGTGGCTGAGTGGCTATTGCACTGGACTTTCAATCGCAATGGCCAAAACTACTGTGGGTTTAAAACCCATTTGTTTCAAGGTTTCTAGGCACCTACCGTAGCTCAGATGTTTCAGCAATATCCAACTTGGAACTTAAGGCTTACTTCTTCTACAAGCCTTGAGACTGTAAGAGAAGCTCAAAATTGCTCATCTTGCCATCAGTTTAAAAGTTTGAATAGAGCTTGTGCTCACTATAGACTTGTATCAGATGAATACCTGTAATTTCCGACGTTAAATAAAACTTACCCTTACCTTCATTAATTACAATTTTCCATGCTGCTTCATTATGACTTGTCTACTGCTTTGTATGTTAAAGTGTTTATTACATACACTTACTCCTAACACAGCAATTGAAGATTATTTCAGTATCTATCAAACAATTCTACTTACTGAAATACATGTATGAATAAATATAAAATACATTGACATTGCTTCCTGTTTTCTCACAAAGTTAAAATTTTGTCTCCTTTGGAATTACATATAAACTAGTCCAGCTATCAATTTTCTTGAATTTCTTAATCGATTGTGCTTCTTGTATATGAACACATACAAAAGCCAAATAGAGTTTTTATTAAAAAAAATAATCAGCAACAAGAGAAGGGGCAGTCAGAAATGACAGCTAATCCCCTCACCGGGTTTTACAATGTTTGCTTAGTATTATAAGCACTCCACAAAGTTGTACCATTCAAGATCTGGCTTGTTACTTTAATCTGAGTCAGTCATGCAAGAAATTTAGAGACCTTATTTCAATCAGGAGCATAATACCCTTAGCATATGCATCTACTGATGGAAGATTAATCTTTTACAAGTTGTAGTATCTAAGATCAAGACTGTAACAAAAACTTTAACCTGATTCACTCATGCATGAAATGTAGGTCAAAGTGACCTAATTTTTATCTGGAGCTTTGTAACTTTACAAGACGCATCTACATACAAAATATTATTCCTCTACGAGTTGTAGTATCCTAGATCCGGACTCTTACAAAAACTTTAACCTAAGTCACTCATGCATGAAATGTAGGTCAAAGTGACCTAATTTTTATCTGCAGCTTCATAACTTTACAAGACGCATCTACATACAAAATATTATTTCTCTACGAGTTGTAGTATCCCAGATTTAAACTCTTAAAAAAATTTAACCTGAGTCACTCATGCATGAAATGTTGGTCAAATCCACCTATTCTATGTATCAACCTCAAGTACTATTCAAGATGCATCCATGGACAAAACCTTGTCCATCTATGACTTGTTATTCAAAAGATATTTGGTCTTAAGTTTGAACGGATGGACAAACAACAAATGGTAAAACAGTCGAAACGCTATATCCCCTCCCCCAACTTCGTTGGGCGAGGGGATAATTAGTGCAGCTGTTTGAATACTTTGTTTTTCTGACCATGATACACAATGCAAAAAAATATTTATATCAAAGAAATACAAGAGGTGCTCCAGAGCCTGAGTCTCTCACCTGGGCCATGATGGATCTTCTTATATAGGATCACCACCATGTAATATAAACAGAGGCAATGTACATACTTTCCCTAATTCAAATTCAAAGACAAAAAGTCCCAATAGGTGGAAAAACAGTGTATTCACAAGGGTCTGTGGATATTTAAACCTACCCTAGGAGTATTGATATCTAGATCTTCTTCCTTTGAACTTGAGGTACTAGAAGACTTCGCTCCATTCGATGCCTTGTCGTTGACCAGATTGGGGCGTTTCTGTGGCTCCCCAGAACTGTGATCCAACTTCGGTGGAGGTGGAAGTGGTCGTGGATTGTCTACCTTTTTTGGCTAAAAATTAAATAAATTTTCATTCATTCACAATGCAAAATTACAGGACACACAAAATAAAGAAAAAAACAATTAATCAAAAACAGTTGTTAACCTACGCTGCATTTCTTAAAATTATAATGAAGGAACCTAATTAAACATTAAACAGGTAAACATATTTTTGCTTCAGTTTAACAGTAACATTAAAACATTTATAAACTAGCCAGAATATAAGCTTTTAAAGCTACTGAAATTTGCTTGGAGTTACCTAAAATCAACTTTCAAAAGAAATAAGTCATACTTAGAATCATATTTTTAAAAGATGCAAATGGTCTGTAAGAATTATACCATTGATATAGAACTTCAGTTTTTTATCTATAGTTATCAACTAAAAATCTTTAATCATTCAAAGCATGGATCTATTGTATAGCTACATAAAGCTCAACAAAGAAATTAATGCATTTCCAAAGAAGAAGTACCTTGACTGTTTTAAAGGTAACTAAATTTGAAAGTGCACAAATAACAATTTAAATGCATTCATATCACTGACAAAAACCCTCAACATCAAATATTTCTAAAAAAAAAGAAAGCTGGGAAATAATTTTGCCACACAAATGCCACCACAGTGATGCTGTTTAGAGTAAAACTAAGCATAAGACCAGCACATATCTATCAGAACAAACTATTATAAGTTAATGTTTTAGGTGGCAATTATCTCCCTTTGTTCACATCACAATAATCCCATTAAAACACTCTATACTCACTAAACCATCAGAATTGGTAGTATCTGTGTGCTGAATTATTATATAAATGTTGTGTTAATTTGTGAAAATTGAACAAAATGTTTCAAGTTAAAAAAAATGACGTTTTGCCTCCAACCTATTAAATGTTTGAACAAAAACCTGATATCTGGAATTCTAACATAGCTCTTGTTAATCATCAAACAGTATAATACTCCATAACCTCATACTTCGCAAATGCGCAAATGGTATCGGAATAAGAGTAAAAGGGATGCGAAACGAACATGTTTTTAATTTTATTCATTTTAGTTTGTGAAGTAAATAAATGATGAAACCATTTTTTGACTTTACCATGTCATTCAGACATGTAAACTGTGTATTGTCTTGCTTTTGATTTGGATTTTGAACTTGCACCTGAAAACATCAGATTATGTATTGTGACGTCATAGACACCGACAGCAATGGAAACCGCAAATCCTCCTTCTCTTAGGGCTTCAGCACGGAAAAATCAATTTTCTATCATATCAGAATCAAATGATTCATGGCAGGTATATGGTTATTGTCCTTAAACCATAGGCTTGGCCTTTATATTTGTAAATTTAACCCCTCGCTAACGCACTGGGTTAAATTAGAATATAAAGGCCCAGCCCATGGTTAAATTTCCAATAACCATATACCTGCCATGAATTATTGTTTAATTCTCTGCAAATCAATCTCTTTTAAAAAAAATCCCTGGACGTTTAATTAACAAACATTTGACTGTAGTGATATTTGATCTTTACCAACTGTGTAGACTGAAGTTAACATGTATGTATGAGAAGTTGTGAATATGGTGATTTTTTTTAATTCTGATCCTTACAGTAATACATGCCAATAAATATGGACAAAAATATTTCACAGAATTCATATATCCATACCTTTATATTTCCTTTAAAAAAAATGATGGCGGTTCAAATCAAGTTTTATAGACAGCTTAAGAAAATTAATAGTTCAAGTAAAAAGGAGTCAGAAAATATCACTATCATCTGTGTTTAGATTTTCATTCAATTTGTGCAAAAATAGTTTCAGAAATGGTGTGATTATTTTCTTAATAATCCATGTGTTAATTCACAACAGTGAGACACAATGTTTGAAACAAACTCAAAGAAGAAATTAACATCCAATGATATATTACACAAAATCTCATATCCAGAGAAAAAGAATTCAAGAAATATAAACTATATAAAGATTCAAAATGTCTGGAATACAAATAATTTGAAACTTACTTTTAATTTGAAAATCAGAAAGAAGAATTGTTATAAAAAACTGATAAGCATATAAGATCAGTTTATTTTGTAATGTTTTGTATGTGTCTTTCTTAGATGGTATAAAACCAGAGGCTCCAAGGAGCCTGTATCACTCACCTGGCTTTCAGTCACAATCAAAGCTAACATTGTAAGTTATACAGATGATCTTCAGTCTCTCAAACTTTGGTAGCTCAATCACCACCAATATCTTGAACTGTATTTAAAGTCTGATCATGTTTTACTATATTTCTTTGTTGGGCTTTTTTGACAAAAAACATTCTTGCTAAGGACTTTCAACGACAGTTTTGAAGTCGAGACATCATTTTGTAAATGGCCGTCAATGAACAATTTTCAACATGGGGGTTAAAGTCACAAAATCAATATCTATTTGGAAACCAAATTTCATTGAAATCGGACAATGTTGAATTTTTCTGCCTTTTTTGGCAGCCATTTTGAAAGTGGCCTTCAACGAATAATTTTCAATACCGGTTTTCTAAGTGGCAAAATCAATAACTATTTGGAAACCAAATTTCATTGAAATCTGACAATGTTGAATTTTCACACCTTTTTTGGCAGCCATTTGAAAATAGCTGTCAACAAACAATTTTCAACATCGGTTTTGAAGTAGGCACATCAATATCCACTTTGGTACCAAATTTCATTGAAATCGAACAATATTGAATTTTCCCGCCTTATTTGGCAACCACTTTGAAAATTGCCATCAACAACTAATTTTTAACATCGGTTTTGAATTTGGGACATCAATACCTATTTGGAAACCAAATTTCATTGAAATCGGACAATGCTGAATTTTCCCGCCTTTTAGGCTGCAATTTTGAAAATGGTGGTCAACAAACAATTTTCAACACCTGTTTTGAAGTGGCAACATCAACATCATTTAAGACCAAATTTTACTGAAATCCCACAATGTTGAATTTTCTCGCCTTTTTTGGCAGCCATTTTGAAAAAGGTGGTCAATGAACAATTTTCAACACCAGGTCTGAAGTCACCACAGCATGGCAAACATTTTATCAATTTACACTTAACCTTCATCTTCTATAGTTTTGGAAATAAAGGATGAAAAATATGAAAATTTTGAAAATTCCGTGGAAAAAGGGCAATAACTCATGAGACAAAAGTTCTTGGATTTTCTTCAAAATTTCAGGGTTGGTAGATCTTGATATGCTGAACATTTTTGTAATTTACACTTGACCTCTATCTATAACACTTTTTGAAATAAAAGATAAAAAATGCACAAACTTTGAAAAAGGAAAAAGGACAATAACTCCATGACCGATTTCGGATTTTCTTCAAAATTGCAAGGCAGGTAGATCTTGCCATGCTGTTCATTTTTTTCCCTGTCAGATTTTTGATATCTGTAACGGTTTTTGACTGATTTGCAATTACAGCAATTTACCCCATGTTCTATTTTTAGAAACAGCGGCTATGTTGTTTGGTCTTCGGACTAATCGAACACAATTTTTAAACTGCATACCCTGGTGATGCTTCAGGCCAAGTTTGGTTACAATTGGCTCAGCAGTTTCAGAGGAAATGATTTTTGAAATTGTTGATGGATGACAGACGCAAAGTGATGGCAAAAGCTCACATGGCCTTTTAGGCCAGGTGACCTAAAAACATTTTTTTTTCATTTTTTTTCATTTTTTGCTTGCTGAAATGGCCACTATGATGAGGAACTGAGTCAGAGTAATAAACACACAATATAAAACAAAGTAATTATCTCAAACAGATTTTTATGAAGTTTAAGATTCAACTCACATTTTTCACCTGAAATGGAAGTTTCAATTTTTTAAATAAAATTACATAAAATTACTTAATGATATAATAAATTAACAGACTGTAAATGCAAGCAACACAGGAGAATACACTTGGGGAGCAAGAGTCAGGGGCAGAATACACAATGTCTATTGTTACTGGTAAACCATTGCTCAACTTCTTATGTCTTTTTTACAGCTAACCACTTGTCATAGAAAAATATACATATAATATGAATCACTTTGTTTCAGATGAAAGTCTTAGTATTTAAGGATGTAGTAAGGTGAAATTAAATATATCTACGATTTTAAATTGATACCATAAATTGAAGGACCATGCGTAAAAGAATAAAATTATTTAATTATATTGATAGATTATGGACCTTGTTTTCAAGATATTTCACATTTTAAAAATTGGCGGGAAAAAACTCTCTTTGACTTTTACCTTAGTATAACATGGAAAAATTACCTATTTCTTTCACATGCAAGGAAATATCTTTTATCTATTTCAACCTTTAATGACTTACTAAGACACTGGTGACTAGAAAATTGGGTGTAATGGGGCAAAAATATATTACATAGTAATAATGGGTAAAATCAGAGAAATCTGAAAGACATTTATGAATTTCAAACCCGCTCCTTACTACATCCTTAAGTCAATTGTAAGACAGTTTAATATGTCAAAAAACTCACCTGTAAAATAAAACAACTCTCTTACATCACAGAAACTATGAAACAATAATAGATATCTAAACCATTACCTGATGTTAACATCCCAAATTTGCAATTGTTATAATTTTAGTAACATACTATCTTGTTATAACTACTAACTGTGAAGTGAGAAATTTAAATAGCTCCATTTTTTTCAGATTTACTTACATTTTCAATTGCTATAATTATAGTAACATACTATTTTGCTTTAACTACTAATAGGAAATAACTCCATTCATTTAATATGAACTTACATTTTTAAATATATTCTTTTTAGGAGAAGATCTAGCTGAGCTGACATCACTTCGAGAACTGACATCACTCCTGCTACTAATGTCACTTCTGACACTAATATCACTCCTATCTGTATCTAAACTAGATTCTGTCTCAGCATCTCTGGCACGTCTTTTTAATGCACTCTCTTTTTTCTTCTTTGGGGATACTGGTTTCTTCTACAATAAAGAATGTGTGTCAGAGAGATATAGTAAGTTTATGTGTAATAGAATTCTAGCCAAAATGATGCTTTTAAATGTCATACATTATTGTACCAGACATTATCTTCTTAACAATGTTCTCACAACAAAAACTTACATCTTTTCTAAGTTAGCGTTAATACAAATAACAGAACACAAGAGGAAAGCTGTCAATGTGACAGCAAACCGGATTTTCTTTTACATGGACAGCTATCTTACACATGGGTCAACCCTGAATATTTGAAATGTACTTATAATTTCATTAATTTTCAATGTCAAACCTTCCACCAAAGAAGCCTATTTCTGAAAGTTCAGCAACTTGGATTTTAATCAAAAAGAAAAATAAAAGTACTGTGCACACCTCTGATAGGTACAAATGATCTGCATTATAAAAACGTCCTGTCTATTAAACTGTAGGAGATTTGTTCTGGACAAATGGGACACCCTATTGGTAAATATTGACCTAAAATTGACCAAGTACAACAACTGGTGATTTTGGCATTAATCATCAAAAATCAAAATGAAAGTATGATGCACTCCTTTGATATGTATACAACTGATATGCAACTTTCTGTCTTGAAAAGATTTGCTCTGGACAATTGGGGTATCCTGTTGGCAGACATTTGACGTAAAATGACTTAGTTCAGCAACTGATTTTTGGAGCATAAATTATCAAAAATCAAAACCAAAGTACCATCCACACCTTTCATATATGTTCAATTAATTTGCAAAGTAAAAACTTCCTATCTCAAATACTGTAGGGGATTTGCTCTGGACAAAGGGGCTACCCTATTGTTAAAAAATTGACCTAAAAATGACTAAGTTCAACAACTGATATTTTTTACATAAATTATCCAAAATCAAAATAAAAGTACCATGCACACCTTTGATATATGTACAACTGGTCTGCAAAATTAAAACTTCCTGTCGCAAATACTGTAGGAGATTTGCTCCGGACAAAGGGGGTACCCTATTGTTAAAAATTTGACATAAAAATGACTACGTTCAACAACTGATATTTTTGACATAAATTATCCAAAATCAAAATATCATGCACACCTTTGATATATGTACAATTGATCTGCAAAATAGAAACTTCCTATCTCAAATACTGTAGGAGATTTGCTCCTGACAAAAGGGGTACCCTGTTGTTAAAAATTTGACGTAAAAATGACTAAGATCAACAACTGATATTTTTGACATAAATCTTCCAAAATCAAAATCAAAGTACCTTGCACACCTTTGATATATGTACAATTGATCTGCAAAATAAAAACTTCCTATCTCAAATACTGTAGGAGATTTGCTCCGGACAAGTGATGTACCCTTTTGGCAGCCGCCCGCCCGCCGCCCGCCGCTTTCACCATTTTCATAACCGGATTTTTCCGATGGAAAATCCGGTTAAAAATGAGATGAAGTAATACAACAAAAGGTAATTTCTATTGATATAAATACATAAACTAAATCTGCATAGCGGCTTTTATCATTTCGATTGTATACACATGCAAGCTTCTATAATGATCTGTATTTCAAGAATAATGGTTCTGTAAACAGCACTCATCCTTACGTGTGAGTTCCAGGTTTACTTTGACAGATTGTACATTTGTTTATATCATGTACATGTATAATCCTTAAATCTTTTGGGTATACATGTGCATAGCAGTGATTTATCAAGTTTTCCCAGTTCAATAAATCACATATTTTCACTCAGTGATATAAACAATATATTTCCACTGATGGAAATGATGTCACAATATTATTGTCAATGTAAACCTCTTTCTCGTTGATATGAACAAAACCAGAGGCTCCCAGGAGCCTGTATCGCTCACCTGGGTTTCAGTTGCCACAATCAAGGTAACATTGTAAGTTATACAGTTGATCTTCAGTTTCTCAAACTTGCGTAGCTCAAACACCTCCTATATCTTTAACTGTTTTTTAAGTCTGATCATGTTTTACTATATTTCTTTATTGGGCTTTTTTGACAAAAAAGTTCTTGCTAAGGACCACTTTCGACACCAGTTTTGAAGTTGAGATGTCATTTTGTTATTGGCAGTCAACAAACATTTTTCAACATCGGTTTTGAAGTCGCAACATCTATATCTACTTGGAAATCAAATTTCATTTAAATCAGACAATGTAGAATTTTCCAGCCTTTTTTGGCGGCCATTTTAAAAATGGCGGTCAACGAACAATTTTTAACATCAGTTTTGAAATTATGACATCAAAACCGATTTGGAAACCAAATGTCATTGAAATCAGACAATGTTGAATTTTCCCGCCTTTTTTGGCAGCCATTTTGAAAATGACAGTCGACGAACAATTTTCAACACCAGTTTTGAAGTCGCAACATCAATATCTACTTGGAAATCAAATTTCATTGAAATCGGACAATGTAGAATTTTCCCGTCTTTTTTTGGCGGCCATTTTAAAAATGGCGGTCAACGAACAATTTCTAACATCAGTTTTGGAGTAATGACATCAAGACCGATTTGGAAACCAAATGGCATTGAAATCGGACGATGTTGAATTTTCCCGCCTTTTTTGGGGGCCATTTTGAAAATGGCCGTCAACAAACAATTTTCTACACCGGTTTTGAAGTCGCAACATCAATATCTATTTGGAAACCAAATTTCATTGAAATCGGACAATGTTGAATTTTCCCGCCTTTTTTGGCGGCCATTTTGAAAATGGATGTCAACAAAATATTTTCAACACCGGTTTTGAAGTCGCAACATCAATATCTATTTGGAAACCAAATTTCATTGAAATCGGACAATGCTAAATTTTCCCGCCTTTTTTGGCGGCCATTTTGAAAATGACGGTCAACA
>MJUU01022982.1:426-15729 GCA_002080025.1 Modiolus philippinarum
AAATCAATCAAGAGTTTATAAAAATTTATATCCAGAAAAAGAAGAGAAAATTAGAAAACCTAAATTTAAAGTAGGTGATCGTGTGAGAATAACAAAGAAGAAGGGTAAATTTGAAAAGGGTTATACAACTCGATGGACAAGAGAAATATTTGTAATTGTAAAAGTTTTAAATACAAACCCTATTACTTATAAAATAAAAGATTTGAAAGGTGAAGAAATAATAGGTTCTTTTTATGAACAAGAATTACAGGTGACTCAGTTTTAAAAATTTTTTTCTTCGCTGAACTTTCGGAATTTTTTTTTGGAGGGGGGGTCAAAATTTTTTTATCATTTTTTCTGTGTAACTTTTTTTGGGGGGTGTTTTTGTGCCTTTTTTTTTTTGAGGGTCAAAAAAATATAGGGTTTTTTGTGCTGTTTTTTGCTTTTTTTTGTAGAAATTAAGTGATTTTTAGGTCTTTTGAGGGTTTTTTTGGGGGTCGTAGTAGTTGTATATTTGGACGTGGAAAGCTGCGCTGGACACGTCCAAATATACAACTACTTATCTTCTTAAGAAATATCTCACGAAACTGTAGCAAAAAACCGGAAGCAATCAGCTTAATTAGTTTTAAAGTTATGATATTTTAAATATTACTGTAAAAATCCAATTTTTACAAAATGTTTTGGAAAATTGGCAATTTTGATTCGCAATTGTCTTGAAAACGAACCTTTCTTTGCAGATTTGGAAAGAACATGTTAAAATTGACTTTATTTCAAAACAGTTCAGGATCTTTACTGTATCGTATCCTCTTAAAGTTTGCATTTGAGTCCATTTGTGAACAAATGCACATTACATCTCATTGATCTTACAATAAATAAACCATTGTGAAGAATAATACCAGGCACGGATAATTATCCAGGCTTGACCAATACTTTGCCCTTCATTATCTGTGCTTAACATTTTATTCAAGTCCTTAAAAATATAGCTATGTTACTGCAACAATTATCATTACTAGTAGTACATGATTCAATCTCGGTTTAGGACCCTGTACTAGATTCTAAAGCTGGATTTACTTAAATAAACTGACAGGACATCCTTGTCAAAGTTCATATTTCCAAGTTAGTTTCAAACGTCTAGTGAATTTCAATTCGTCTCAACGAAGCTGAAAAGCGGGAATGTTGGCCTCGCTGTCCGCTTCCATGTCCGTATTTAGGTGCATATCTCAGTAAGTATGCAATGTATCATCATTGCAATTTACATGAAGGGGGACCCTTGGCTAGCTGATAGCCTATCTCATTAAATTAGGTCCCTGAAAACTATATTTTCCGCTGGAGTGGCTTATATTTCAATTTACATCAAAGTTCATATCTCAGTCAATTGACATGGCAGTATCATGTAACCTCGTGTATGCGTACATCTCTGATGGGTAATTCAACATCCAGGCAAATTTATGTCACTTTAACCTACATTTTCTGCCTGCTTGACTTGATTTTCGTTTTAACCCACTTTTCCCAAAACAAAGAAAAATAAACTTATTTTTGTTATTAAGGATCCGTTGTCTGAAAATCCCGAAGGTTGCGGTGTTACAGTTGTACACATTTTTTTAAAATCGAAAAGGTGCCGTTACTAGTCATTCATTTTCAAACCAATTTTAATGGCCTTAAATGAAATTTTGAAACTGTACTGAAGTCTCAAAAGATGCATACAGATGTTGTCTTCCAATGTATGTAGAAATAGTAATGTAGAACTATTTTAAATAGCAAATTATCATCAAAAATGTGTCCTCATTTTCGCGTACCATTGACAGTCCTTTCGTTAGGAAGCATACCAAAGCAATTTCAGTACACGTATATAACTTTTGAGTTGATCTTTTTTTGAATCATACACCAGGGCGTTCCGTGAGAGCAATATCTATGATATATTTACTTTTCCTCCTTACATAAGTCCATTGTTTATATGGGTATCTAAGCTGTTAACATAACTTTCATCAAATATGATCCGTTACTTATTCCCGAAGGACCACGTAACGCGTATTTGATCTCGAAGGTTCCGTTTTGGATATACACCGTGATACTGGGTAAGTGAAAGTTCTAATTAGTCTGTACTTGGTAAGTCGATTCTGTTGGGTATAGCATATAATCACTCCATACTTGATAAGTGGATTCTATTGGGTATAATTTCTTATCACTCCATACTTGGTAAGTGAAACTTCTAATCAATCTGTACTTGATAAGTGGATTCTATTGAGTATAAGTTCTTATCAGTCCATACTTGGTAAGTGGATTCTATCGAATATAACTTCTAATCAGTCTGTTTTTGGTAAGGGCTTTTCCAGAAATAATTGTATGGAGGGGTCGGAAGGCACTTTAATTGAAATTTGATGGGTTGTGGGGTAAATTGGAGACTTTCACTGAAAAAGCAATGAGACATAGGAATTCAAATTTTATGCATGGTGGGTCCTTATAAAAAGTGCCTTCCGACTCCCCCATACAATTATTTCTGGAACAGCCCTAAGGGATTCTATTGACAATATACCGGTAATAATGTCTCCTCAAACAACACATTTTAGAGAACAGAATACAGAATGGCCAGGCATGTGCCAGATAAATCACTCTACCTTTTTCTGTTGTTTAATCCACTGAGAGTTTAATTTTACATTAAAATTGATGAAATGCTAGAAAAACATATATTTAATGATTAATTTCAGATATTTTCTCATTTTATGATCCATACTGATGCAAAAAGTCACATTCTACAAATCCTCATTCAGTGATGAAATATATAACTTTTATTTGCAACATATATTAGCATAATATCCCTGTCCCCTAAACAACTCTGGGCCACCCCCTAAGGATACCAGTACTTCAGCGCTTTTGCACTATAATTTTTAGTACTATTGCAGTTTTGATCTGAAAAAAAAATTAGAAAATGATACATTTTTGGAATGGAATGGGGGTGAAATTTTGATGGGGTTTTATGGGGATGTGTATTTATAAGAATAAATATCCTTCCAGAATCAATACTAGGAAAGCAGATAAAAGTATACCCGAATCTATACCAAAACATGTATACCCGAAAGTATACCATAAAAGTATACCCGAATCTATACCAAAACACCAAAACAATTACCAAATCACTAACATTTATGTCATACATGTTGCTTTTCTGAGATTTGAAGTAGATATTTATACAGGCTGGTGTGGAAGTTACACACAATGTATTTTATGTGGAAGTTACACACAATGTATTTTATGTGATAAAAATTTTATCCTGTTATCCTTGAGTGTCTTCCAAATACCAGGCTGTTAAAACATATACCAGAAATTATACTCAGCTTATGAAATGTACACTGAAAAAATATACTAATGCATCTAAAAAGATACCCCAAAACAATACTAAAACCTGAACATATGAATTTCATCATAGATAATGGCTTGTTATGGAAGGATACTATATGGGAAGGAACAATTACAGCTTTTTACAAGTGATGCACACCCTTATTAAGCTGGGTAATGTTTAGGTAAAGGTAAATGTTCAAATATCAGAAACCTTACGTAAGCATTATCCTGAACTGGGACAAAAAGTTATCCAATGTTACTTGAAATAAAAAATTTGTTTATATTTTTCTTAACTGGGCTAAACATTATCTAACTAAACTAAGCCAATTATACGCGAACTCTTCTTACCTAAACTGTTCGCCGAGATCTCAGCTTAATAGGGGTGATACAGATAATTTTGGCAAGATGAAGTACTGGAATATAAATAAGATAAAGTACCTCCTCATCTACCCTCAGCAGGCCTCGGGCAATAAAGAAGTACTTTATCTTCTACATAAAACCCAAATCAATTCTTACTGTTTTAAACTTACACTAATTATCTTAAAAATGCATTTAAGGTGGTACGGTGGTCTAAAAACCGTCAGATAGAATTTTCTGATATTTTTATGACTCACACTATGTTATTAGAGCATCCAAAAATCAAATAGTCACAGGACATACATGTATTAGCATGAAATATGTCATGTAAATGAGCTATTTTGGTTGAAAATATAGGGAAAATTAGTTAATTTTAATAAAATTTTGATTTAATTTAGTCGCCTGGTCACATCATGTAGAAAAAGTGCTAAGTAATATACTTGCCTTTGATTTGCATTAAAAAAATTTGAGGGTCACTAAATTTATTCTTTAGTAAATGGGAAAAAAATTTGTTTCCTTTTATTTCTATACACAATGTCTTTCCCCTACTAGAACAAGAGTTTGCTTAAAAGGTTCAATGTTATGCATGGTTACCAAATAAAAGTGGCACATTTGTTCAAATTTAACTACTGTAAGACATGGAAATCATTACGCCAACATTTCAATAGTAAATTCCACTTTTTGTGTGATGTGCAAGAAATATGCGCAGTTTTAAACTTCCATACTACCATAATATTGGATTTTGTATTTATTTTCAGTGATTTTTATCCTATCATGTGTATTAGCAACAATTGCTGCAGTCCTGTGGTTAATGATATGGTGGTATTTAGGACAGGCCGTATTATCAGTATTGATTCCTGCTTTGACTGCTGGCTACATATTTGCCTGTTTATTATTTTACACACCATTTGGTAAGTTATATAGAATAATGTAAGTTTTGTTTTTGATACAAAAAATATTGTCGACAATAATTGACGAGCTCACTTGTGTGCAAGTCTGTTATTGGAGACCATAATTGAAGTATTAGAAACAAAACTGCTATTATTCTTTTTATCTGTAATTAACTTAATCATTTGATAGAATTAAAATCAGTTTTCAAGAAATCCGGGAAATTTGATTAGTTTTGATTAGTAAAAGAATTAACATTATTAACAGTTTCTATAGATGAATACTTCTTTGTTAACATTGATGCACTGATTGACAAAGTAGGCCTGGCCTACGATACTTTTTGCCAATATTTTTTGTATTTTGGCAGTAGCAAATGCTTAAAATATTTGCCTAATGAGGTCAAAGGAAACTTAAACCAATTACCGATTACATTTATAACTTTAGTATCCTGCATCATCCGATGAAACAAAACATTATACTTCTTCCGTAAATGATGGTTTACAGTGTGAGACGACCCATGTGAGATTGATGCAAACGACCTTGTCTCGCAAGGGTAAATGACCAACCATGAGTGTTCATTTTTGTGATACAATAATTGTAACCATGACTAAACATCATAAAACACATGACGTAACAATATAAGGTACACTCAAATGGCCATGACGTAACAATATAAGGTACACTCAAATGGCCATGACGTAACAATATAAGGTACACTCAAATGGCCACGAATACTCGTACAGTATAGGTTTCCAGATGTTTCTTGTTGTATTTTACGCAAGAAATAGCTTCTTACATTTGATCAAAATCAAAGATCGGAATATCTTTCACTCATGTAAGAAATTCTTCATCTATTTCTCTGGTTTTGCTGCGCTCCACTTGAGAAAAGACGGAGTTTCTTACATTCATGAAAAATACCCAGATCTTTGATCTCTCATGTAAGAAGCTATTATTCTCACTCAAGTGAGATCCATATCAATTTTGAGGTTTGGACCTCGAAGGTCAAGGTCACAGTTGCTAAAAATAGACTAAAATTTCATGAAAATTTTGGTTTCTGGACTAACTTGAGTATCCTCCATCGGATCAAAAAAAAACTTGGTCACATACTAATTAATCACACAAGAAAGAAGCCTATTGATTTTGGGGTAGGTTTCCGAAGATCAAGGTCATAGTTGCTAAAAATATACTAAAATTTTGGTTTCCAGATTATGACTTCAATATCCTCAATGGGATCAAAATCAAACTTTGTTGCATGCTGACTTATCACACAAGACAGAACACTACCAATTTCAGGGTTGAAACCCCCAAGATCAAGGTTTAAGTTGCTGAAATAGCCTGAAATTTCTAGAAAATTTCAGTTTCTGTATGATAATTTGAATATCCTTAATAAGATTAAAACCAGACTTGATTGGGTGCTTACTCATTACACAAATCAGAAAGGTATTAATTTCAGGGTTGGTAACCTTATAAAGTCAAGGTCACAGTTACTAAAAATAGTCTGAAATAGACAGAACCTTATCTGTTTTATGGGTAGTACCCTGAAGGTCAAGGTTGCAGTTGCTTAAGATATTATAAAACTTTAGAAAATTTTGTTTCTGCATAATAACTTAAAAATCTTTCATCAGATTAAAAATTATTATTACACATGACAGAACCTCTTTGATTTCAAAGTTGGTGCCCCCAAAGTTTAGGTCGCAGTTGCTAGAATAGACTTTAACTTTTTGGTTTCCAGATGATAACTTGTCTCAGTTTCTGCAATCTGATCATTTTGATCAAAGTTATTAGAAGTCAAATGAAGCTTTACTGGAATTTCACAGAGAGTTTCAAAAAGTTAAATGATGGTAAAAAAATTACCAAAAATGTGTTAAGATTCAGGTCAAGTTTGGATAGCAGAAGTTTTCCTGCAACTAACTTTAAAAAGCAAATTCCCAGGATGCAGAAAACAGTTATTTTATGTGAGGTCATAAAGAACATTTAAGCCAATAAAAATTACCCAATTCGACCTTATTAGCGCCCCCTAGCCATTTTTCAAAGTCAAAATGCACAAGTGCCCCCTCAAAACTCCAAAACTGCCAAAATTTACTTACGTTTATTTGCCTATTTTCAAGTTTTGAGCAGATATATTATTGCTGTAATTTTAAGAAACCGAATGTTTACATACCTCCCATGACTTCTGAGTTACGATATCTATTTAGTTATCCTGAATTCGCTTGATTGATTACTATAACATGTATAACTGTCTCGTTTAACAATCAGAAGTTGTTGATGCATTATAGAACTTGATAACAATGACGGTAGCGGACATGCATAAATTCCGGTTAAGCCGATTCAATTAAGCGCCCAGGGTGCTTATTGGGTCGAATATGCTACCCCCTTCTTGACATTATATGTATGAATTTCATATGGACATCTATATACCAATGGAAAGCTAAAAATTTCAAGTTTCTTGATATTTGAAAATATTTATAAATTTGACAATGTATATTTTGTAGGAAACCTACATTACTGGACAGCTAGATATAATTATGGGATGACATTTTGTATAGCTGTTTTAATTTTGCCAGTATTTATCTTGTATTGGACAAAAGTGGTAAGCAACTTTGTAGAAAAGAATTGTTATTATTATGTGCCTTTTCTAAACCTTACTCAGAAAAAGCAACCAAAATGAGAATTGTGAATGAAAGGATATGAAGTAAATGCACATGAGACAAAGTCTCTATGAATATATTGTTAAAAAAAGGGGAATAAATCTCATTAAAATAATATCCACTAGGGACACTTTTTCATTGGGACAAAATATATGTTTACACCTTCAGTTATAATTTTGAGATTACCAGAGTCAACAGTACATATTATAATGCAATACAACACCCCTTTTTTGTTATAACTGTCATGATTTTGAGGGGATACGATGGAGTATCTTGAATAGTCACCAAACAGAAAGTAAAATGGTTGGAGTCATATTATATCTCTGAGTCTTTCTATATATATGAAAAAGAAAGGAAATGGGGTAAGTGTCAAGGAGACAACATCCCATATCCAGGTTAAAACTACCCAAAACAAAGCATCTAGGTGTCACCGTACGGTCTTCAACACAGTGAGGAACCTCACACCATATAGCAAGCCCTAAATGGCACCAAAAAGGTAAAAAAGTGAATAAATCAATGGAAACAAACTACATCCAATATAAACCCAAATATCAAGAAACTAAAATTTTATAAGAAGACATGGACAAGCCAATCACCAACATATTCCAGACTTGGGACAGGCACAAAAATTGCAGTGGGGTTAAATATATATGTAATGAGTGGGTTTGATTTTATTTCATTATTATAAAATACTTCAAAGCAAATTTTGGAAAAGTTTAAAAAAGGTTTTGGGTACCCATAAACCCATAAACCGGTTAAACCCTACCGATAGCTCTTGCAAGTGCAGGTACCAAGTCCGGCTATCCCAAGTACCTATCCTTGTCTACGTTTGTCTTTTGTCCTTTTATTGTTTTTTTTGTGCAGCTCCCTTTAAGATTGTGGCATGTGATTGTAATTTTTGGCCATTGTAAGTGTTTCCTGTTATCTTCTCCATATCAAATAGCCTTTGGGCTGTTTGTATGGCAAACAAATATATTTTGTATTTAGACCTGAAATATAATACATGTAGAAGGGCCAATAACCATTGTTTGTAATAGATATTTTTTATTTATTTTTCAGTTAAACATCTTGAGCTGTGCTTTTGTTGGAAGCTTTCTGGGAATTTTAGCTGTGGATGTGTGGATTGATAGTGGAATCAAATACATCATTATAAATACCTTTAGACATGCATACATTTCTGAATACCTTGAAGTAATTGTGACAGGTCCTTTTCAAGTTAAAGGTGAGAGTCTCATTTGGACAGAATTTGTCGCATGAGAATTTAAGTGATCTATCTCCATTTTTGAAAAATTTCAGCTGAGGTGGCAAACTAACTTTAATGTACACGTTCTATCTCAATAAAAAATCTCAAGGTCCCTTGTGCTGTCATTTAAGAGCTATAAACAATAATTAAATGATCTATCTCCAAACTGGATTTGAATTCAGTATTAAACTGTACCAAGTTCTAAACCAGTCAATGTTTTTTATTGGCGCCATGTGACAAAAGTTGGCCAATCAGATTAGTATAAACGACTGAAATTAGCTGTGTCCTGTAATTTTACCTTTAAAGTAATTTTTCATAAGTTTAAGAGATTATTTTGCAGTAAAAAGGCTAGATCAATGTTTCTTTTACATGTATAATCAAAATTATAATCAAAATAACTTATGGTTTATATAATTTGGTGTTATAAGGAGATAAATCATTTTAATTTTCAAGGAAATGAACTGCAAAGCATATAGTTTTTGTATATATGTACTATCAACATTGATTTAGACAGGAATGTTTTAAATTTAACATTTTATAACTTAATTTTGAAGTTAGTTGACTTTTGTTATAGTCAAATATGATTTCAAACAATTACAATTATCGCTAATTTGCTTGAATTTCAATTGTTCCCGGTTGACGATAATTCTATTATCACTGCACTGCGCTGATATGAACATATTATCATCAATCTCTATGGAACGTTAGCAACAAGGTATTAAAACGACGTCGCGTGATGTTTCGTGAAAAAAAATAATCCCAAGAAAGTAAGCGCTATATTTAACCAAAATTATATATTTAACCTAAAATATTTCTGTAGCAAAAGAAACATATATCTGGTATATGTCAATAACAGAATTAGCGATAAAAACACTATTAGTAATTTGTTTTGCTCGGATGGATTTCTCAGCTAGTATTGCATCTCGTGCTATCGCACTCTAATAGTATATAAAACTCAACAGACATACAAATCGATCCCATTAAACCCATATATTTGTTTGAGTGAAAAGGGGAGGGTCTGATTATTTTATTCCAAGGTTTAAATCACATATATTTTTACAGTCTCATGGAAAAGTTTGCTACATAACTTTACAGTAATCTGAGGTAAACATCATAAGGCGATTCAGCGCCTAAGGTTTTTATATCTGTATGCATGTTCAGCAGAGTGAGAAGTGGGTATCTTTCTGAACAGAAAGTTTATATATTCTATCTAGCTGTTTGCATTAACAATCATATTTGTGATTTAGTTAGGTTCATGTAGAGCTCTGATCTTTGAATTTTACTTGTGTGCCCTGTACAAAAAAAACGTACATTGTTGTAAATAAAAGCAGTCCAGCTAGTGCAAGTTTTCTACAGAAGTTCGGCTGAGACTGAGTTACTTAAAGTATCCTTAAGACTTGTCACAAAAAGTACTCTGAATTCCCTGTACAATTCAGTGCAAATGTACTACACATTATCATTTGAGTCTGAGTTCGTGTAATTATCATTAACTGTTAAAAAACTTCAAGCACTTCGGAAAAAAATATCATGATACCTCCGTACATAGAAACTTTGGGTTTCAAAAAGATCATACAGTATTTGCTTTTTATAAAATAAACAAACAATATTTCAGTACCTTAATTATTAAAAACAAAAAGCAGCAATGAAGTTTACATATCTTCAATGTACATGTACATGACGTGTGCATGTAAACTTTATGTAATGAATTTTATTATCCCAAAATACTAGGATATTCAGTGTCGTTGGATTTTGTCTTTCTGTCCGTTTATCACGTTTTCCCTCAGCATGCAGTTAATCTATGAATTTGCAGTAATAAAAATGCATCAACTTTGTAGATGCGCAATAAGTTTCCGATTTTAGATATTGGTCTTGCTGCAAACAGGAACACACAAGATTGTCTTTTCAAGCACCTGGCATGATTCATGATTCAGATTTCAGTGAATTCCTGCGTAGAATTGTTGCATGTATACCGTAGATGTGCAGTAAGCTGATTCTTGTTCCATTTTAATTAAGCTTCGGGAAAATGTTGAAGATTTTTATATTTTAGTATCTACAATCAGAGCTATGGCATATAATTTGTTAATCTTGCCAGTCATTACTCTGAATCCTAGAATTCAAAAATGTGATTCCAATTTTATAGGTTTCCATGAAACTCTTAAAGACCAAATACATTTTTATTACCTCATTTTCCCCAAAGAATCCTTTAAGTTGAAATGTGATGTTGCAGTTTTCTTCAATTAAATATGAAGAAGTATGATGCAGAAAACAGTATTTGCTTTTCTTTGGGATAAAAGAATTGTGATTTGCCCTATAGGTATTTTTTGACAAAAAAAAGTTGTTACCTCTGCCTACTAATTGTTTTTTGTATAAATAAAAAAAACTGAATGCAATGAATTAGGAAATTGGTTAAAAGTGTAGTAAAACATACTCTTACCATTCATATGGGTTGTTTAAAGTAAGATTATATATATGTTGTTCAATTATCACAAGAAATAATTTTTTATTGAATATCTATGTTTGTTTTTTCATATTTTGCTACATTTCCTATTTACATGCATACTAAAAGTTAAGTTTTAAACTGTTTTATATGACATTACATTTCAATACTAAGGAAAAATAAGTAAAATCTTTGAAAAATGTTCTATTTCCAAATGAAAATTTGGATTTTCTAGTTTTCAAGGCTTCCTTTCTTTAAAAAAGTGGGATTTCTACTCTCTGCAAGACCCCTTCTAACTTCAAACTTAAACCTGGGGTCTTGCTGTCAATAGCTGAAAAGATATCAACTCCAAAAATTTCAAATCCATTTTCCCAAAAATTGTAGTTTTGGTACATACACCAGTTTAATTCTAATGTGACAAATTGTTTAATTAATTTTTTTTAAAAATTTAAGTTTGCTATTTTTTTCCTTGGGGCAGGGATAAATAGGTTTCATTTAACGTTGTCCATAATTCAACAGTAAAATTCTGTCTTTATATACCTTGTTAAATTTTCTGCAGTCATATCATGCTGCACTTTGAGTATCCCTTTATTTTTCAATGTTGTGGAGAGGTGGATAGTTTCTTGAGTCTACTTTGGTAAACATAATGCTCAAAGGCACCAAAGTAACAAATTTATAATAATTTTGAAATGTTGTATTCCAGTGTATTGTCATTGTTGAATTTTTTAGTATCTTATTTTATAGGAGCTTCCACCAGGCTTGAAAAATGGATCTTGGTTGGCGAGAAATCATAGTCACTGATTAGGCTTATAAAGTTGTCAATTTCAATTACTAATATATATATTTGTTACTGTGGATGTACTTTTATTCATGGGCACCAATTTTCGTGGTTTCTATAAATATCACTGTTTCGTGTGTACTTAAATTCGTGGTTTCGAATTTGTTGTATTGAAACACAAGAAAAAAATGCATTTCGTTGGGAACTTAATTTCGTGGTTTAAGCGAACCACGAAATCCACGAAAATTGGAACCCCACGAACAATAGTACTTTCACAGTATTTGAAATAAATCGATACTTTCTTTTGATCCCAATTACGGAATGTTTATACTTTTACAGGATGTAAAAAAAATTTCAGGTTTTAATTTTCAATCCATATGGAATTAGTGTATTTGTAAACCATATGATATTTTCAAAAAATGAAGCATTTTTGAAATGCACATCAAAATATATTGGCCAAAAAAGTAAATCGATAGAAAAAATATGAATTTACCAATGTTAAAAATGCATTTTATATATCCAAAATCATGCACACAATATAACTAAATACCGAAGTTACCGTGAATTTACTATCTGCATATGCACATTTCGACAACTTATGTCTCTTCAGTGCAGATAAAATCTAAATGTTTGGAAGTCCATAAACTCAAAGATGTTTAAAAACTGATGGAGAACAAATAACCAATAAGATTTAAATGTCAAGCCAAATCAGCTAAGGACAGAGCTTTGTATTGGGGAGATACTCCTTAGTTTTCAACAAAATTTAAAATAAAAGTTATCAAAGAACAAGAATACAATTCCAATGCTATACAGTAGTAATTCTTCAGCTTTTCCAACCAAAAATGCGAATTTGCATATGTAAATGAGAGATTTTGTGACATCATTAATTGGATTCGCAGAAGCTCTAATCATTTATAGATACAACATTGAGATAATTTTGTTTGTATTTTTTCAGATATTATTCTCTTATGTGTTTGGATAGCACTCTTTATATCTGGTGCAGCATGTCAGTTTTATCGTGAAAAAGGAAGACCAGAATTTCCGCCATGCCCAAGAAAATCGAGGCGGATGAGACAAATAGGAAATAATAGTCCAAGCGAAGTTCATAGGAACAGACAACCGGAAGTTGATGTTGATGAAAGAACACCTTTAGTGAGACCAGCAACTATAAATTCTCATTCACAAAGGGAACAAGAGCAATTAGAACCAGCATAAATGACAAGCTGAGAAGTTTGACTGAACATGTGCAATTAACAATGTATACTTATTATGTCTGCCAAACAAAGTTTGTGGACATAAATTGTTTTTGATATTACTATTAATTTATAATTCTATTTTTCAATAAATTCTATTTTTGTTTTTATTTTGTTTATAGCTCACCTGGCTATGCCAGGGTGAGCTTTTGCCATCACTTGGCGTCCGTTGTCCATCCGTCGTAAATTTTTCATTCAAAGATCTTCTCCTCTGAAACCACTGGGCCAATTGGGACCAAACTTGGTCACAATAGTCCTTGGGTGATCCCCTTTAAAAATTGTATCTGGCATGTCCGTACCTAATCCAAGATGGCCGCCAGCAGGGAACATAGTTTTATCATTGGACCCTAAGGAAATTACATTCAAAGATCTTCTTCTCAGAAACTACAAGTCCAATTATAACCAAACTTAGTCACAATGGTCCTTAGATGGTCCCTTCCAAAAAAGGTATCGGGCAAGTCTGTACCTAATCCAAGATGGCCGCCAGCAGGGAACATATTTTTAACATTGGACCCTATGGGAAAGACATTCAAAGATCTTCTTCTCAGACACTACCAGTCCAATTATAAGCAAACTTAGTCACAATGGTCCTTAGATGGTCCTTTCCAAAAAAGGTATCTGGCAGGTCTGTACCTCATCCAAGATGGCCACCAGCGGGAACATAGTTTTAACATTGGACCCTATGGAAAAGACGTTCAAAGATCTTATTCTCAGAAACTACAAGTCCAAGTATAACCAAACTTAGTCACAATGGCCCTTAGATGGTCCTTTCCAAAAAAGGTATCTGGCAGGTCTGTACCTCATCCAAGATGGCCACCAGCGGGAACATAGTTTTAACATTGGAACCAATGGAATATACATTCAAAGATCTTCTCAGTGGACCTTAGGTGGTCCCATCCATAAAATATATCAGGCAGGTTCATACCTCATCCAAGATGGCCACCATCTGGAACATATTTTTTACATTGGCCCTTTTGATTTTAAGGGGAAGCTTTGCCCAAATTTTTGAATTTTTAATTTGAATTGTGGTCTGAATGTTTCAATTTCAGCATTATGTATTACCTTGATTATAAGGGGAACCCCTGCCCAAATTTTATTTGAATGTTCTGTTATGGGTTGTAATGGATGGTGGATCTTTCAGTTGCCATTGGAAGCAAACAAGAATACTGTAATTTTAGAAAAAAAAAGTATTCTGCTAAATTTTTAGCCGAGTTGCGACGAAGTCGAACTCGGCTTATAATTTGATGAATGGTGTCTGGGCGTCCAGGCCTCAACTTTTGGTTCGGCATGATATCTTGAGTACCACATGTCATATCTAAATGAAACTTGGCACAGACATGAGTTATGATTAGAGGAAGATCCCTATTGATTTTGAGGTTTGTGCGACAAAGGTCAAGGGCACAAATTCTAAAAATAGAACAAAAATTTGACTTATTCGTTTCCACACAATATCTCCAGAACCACATTACACATCAAATGAAACTTGGCAGATAAGAGGAGGAACCCTATCGATTTTAAGGTCTGTGCAACAAAGGTCAAGGTCACAACTTCTAAAAATGTAACAAAAATTAAACATTTCAATAAAGCCTAAAATCACATGTTCGGTATTATTTGATAACAAAAATAGCTAAAAAAATTTTATTGTTCATACAAAAGTAGTTTTTATATTGCTAGAACATGTAAATTCATTTTATAGTTCTAATTATGTTCACCAACACAATTTTTTTGGGTGTCAACAACTTAAAAATTAGATAGAATGAAAAGTCAGAATTAAAAAAAGGGAGGTAATAAAACTAAGAGAGGTAATTAATTTAATATGAAGAAGTGTTCAATATTACTAAAAGTTTTTTGCAATGTCCAGTAAAAATAAAATCTTAGATGAAAAAAAAATACATTTGTGTATTCTGATTTTTTGTAAATTATTGATTTCAGCAATACATATTACCTGAAGTATAAGGGGAACCCCTGCTCAAATTTTTTTTTTGAATGGTGGTCTGAAATGGGTTGTAATCGATAGTGGAGCTTTCAGTTGCAATGGAAACCAAACCAGAACACTGAATCTTTGAAAAAAAAAGTGTTCTGCTACATATTTTCCGCCACAATATAAATTAGATTATAAGGGGAACCCCTGCAAATTTTTTTTTATGAAAGGGGGACTTAGAATGTTTTTATTTCAGCAATACATATTACCTGGATTATAAGGGGAACCCCTGCCCAAATTTTTTTGAAAGTTGGTCTGAAATGTGTTTTAATGGATAGTGGAGCTTTCAGTTGCCATGGAAACCAAACCAGAAGATTGAATCTTAGAAAAACAGTATTCTGCTACATAGTTTTCTTTGCAATTTTAGATATTTGTATAAACTAGATTATAAGGGGAACCCCTG
>MJUU01022983.1:0-25696 GCA_002080025.1 Modiolus philippinarum
ATTTGAATACATTAAAAATTGTATATTTCATCTTATCTGTGTTTTTTTACAAGGCAACTTTCAAAAATAAGTTCAAACAATCAGGTATGATGGTACAATAAAAATTAAATCATTTTGGTATAAATATAAAACAGAAATCAATTAGCAGAGCTATTTAGAATATACAATCATAATTTGTAAACGTTTTATGTATATGCGTCTTTTTGGTTTTTAGTTGTTACCTTATTTGTGAATGTTTCATGTCGTATGCATCTCTTCGGTTTTTAGTTGTTATCTTATTTATCAATGTTTCTTGTCGCATGCATCTCTTCGGTTTTTAGTTGTGATCATTTTGGCGCCCTTTCTTATTGTTCGCTGGCTTGATTGGGCTTATTGTTCGATGGCTTATTGTTCGCTAGCTTGAGTCTGGTCTTTTGTCAATGAAAAAATACCGATCAAAGCATGCAACACGAATTCAAAATGGTTGACGACTCTCATACTACTTTGAATACAGTTGTAGATAAAAACAAATTACTACATTTTGTATGTCAAGACAAGAACAAATTAATCAATTCACAAAATTTATGAGAAAAAAGAGCAACGAATCTTCAATGCCTTGGAAAAAAAAGAAATGGGCAGGGGCAGGATACTTTGCCCTCTATGAGTCTGCTGTTTCTTCAAGAAACATTTACAAATGAAAAGTCATAATGGTTTCCAAAGTAACCATTTTAGAAAAACAATTCTAATATGGCTTCCTGTATTAGCTTTGTAAATAGAGTCGTGTTATAATACCAATATAACACTCTTAGCACATGCGCAAAAGATGCATAGTTTCTGTTGCATATTTTGAATCTATTTTTAATTTTAACTGTCAAAATCTATCAACAACTAACACATTTTTAATTAAATTTGTTTCCAAAATTCTTTCTGGAATTTTTTACTTCTTGAAAAGGCAATGTTCGGGACAATTTTTAATTTTCTTACTTGTGACGTCACAAATAAAATCGTAATGTCCGGTTCGTAAGCAGCGTTGGTTTGAAAGTTTGAATGGAGATTAAAAGGACTTGAGGCATTCTCTACAGTTTAAATAGCAATTAAATTAAACAAAAGTAAGTTTTTATTGTATTTGTGTAAAGTTTTTTGTCAGCGAGTTTGTTTATCAAAATCAAAATGTTACGGAACCATTAGATAGTCGCTGCTCGCTTCGGATATAAAATGGGTGAAATTTCCATATTAGAATCGAAATAAATCATACCCGCCAAATACTATATTGTCATTATAACATGGGCTTTCGTTGTTTTTGCATATTTTACCCCTCGCTAACGCTCGGGATAAAATATTTGCAAAAACAACTTAAGCCCATGTTATAATGACAATATAGTATGGCGGCCATGTTTTATTTCTTAATTCTAATATGGTTTGTAAATAGAGTCATGTTATAATACCAATATAACACTCTTAGCACATGCGCAAAAGATGCATAGTTTCTGTTGTATATTTTGAATCTATTTTTTATTTTAACTGTCAAAATCTACCATCCACCAACAAATTTTTAATTAAATTTGTTTCCGAAATTCATTATGGAATTTTTTTCTACTTGAAAAGGCAATGTTCGGGACAAACTTTAATTTTCCTACTTGTGACGTCACAAAGAAAATCGTAATGTCCGGTTCGTCAGCAGCGTTGGTTGGAAAGTTTGAAAAGGACTTGAGGCATTTTCTGCAGTTAAAATAGCAACTAAATCAAACAAAAGTAAGTTTTTATTGTATTTGTGTAAAGTTTTTTGTCAGCGAGTTTGTTTATCAAAATCAAAATGTTACGGAACCATTAGATAGTCGCTGCTCGCTTCGGGTATAAAATGGGTGAAATTTCCATATTAGAATCGAAATAAATCATACCCGCCAAATACTATATTGTCATTATAACATGGGCTTTCGTTGTTTTTGCATATTTTACCCCTCGCTAACGCTCGGGATAAAATATTTGCAAAAACAACTCAAGCCCATGTTATAATGACAATATAGTATGGCGGCCATGTTTTATTTCTTAAATAAATTTTTCATGATCACTGTCTATCACCAGGGTATGTATACTGCAGTAGGCGTGGCGTTTCTCCACATAGTTTGTCTGAAATGGTTTACAGACAGGTTTTCCAAATTATGACTAGACTACGTATTCCCTTAGCCACCACACATTGACACACCCTCTTTGCTCTTCAGACGGAGCCAATGGAATTGTAAAGGTTCTTATTATCCACCGTGAAATAAGTTCCATACAAATTTCATAGCTCGCCCAGTGAAATATTCTCCAGCTGGAAAGTATTTACTGCTCACCATTGTGAAATAAACTCGGAATAAATCTCACAGCTATATCAATAACACAGAGCTGTCAAGGGGGTTGAGTTTCAAGAGTGAGACGAAGGGAATGTGGGGGAATAGCCTCAAGATTTTAATTTCAGAGACGCAAAGTGGTGCATTCTGAGAGCATTTCAAATGGCAAAAACAAGGAATTTGAAAACAAATTTTTCATTAAAGTTAACTTTCATATCTGTGATTTCCATTGAAAAAATGTTTACTTCAGGGCATGCAGTAGAAAATGAACCAGTATTATAGAAGGATGTACAGAACAACCCCTTATGTTTTTTTCTCGTTATGAAAAGGTCGTTTTTCTACTAATCTACATACTTTTATCGGAAATTAAAAAGGCGCGACATTGAACGGGGTGAGCGTGAGAGCGTGATCTCGTATTGAAAAGCGTGACCCTAACGCCGAAAACGTGAGACTTGACAGCTCTGAATTAACATTTGATCCATTTGGATGATATTTCATAGGATGCTATTTCAGCTTACAGAATTAACAGAGTTGTCTGTGATTTATTCAAGTGTTTTAATTATAGGATTAAACACCGATTTTTAGGAAATTATCTATGTATAAACTCCGGCAGCTCACTCACAAACTGAATAAAGTCCGAAGGACTTTATGTTAAGTTTGTGAGTGAGCTGCCGGAGTTTATACATACATAATTTCCTAAAAATCAGTGTTTAATCCTTATAATTCCAATTTTGTACGGTAAAAACTGAGTGATTCATCTTAACGACGTCTTCTTTTGCTGCACTATTTTTTTGTGGAGCGTATTAATGGGCAAACGGAAATATCGAAAAATATTTCCGTTTGCCATTCATGACGTTGACCAATGAAGTCGAACGTTACAATTACATTTGGAATTATGAGATTATAAAATGTAGTTTTCTTATTCGTTATCGTTTTCGTTTGTTGCATGCTCTGTGTTAAAATATGATTCCTTCGACATGTTGTTCGATAATAAATGTTAAATGTGCTTATATATTCTTCGCTTTATTTTGTTGCTTCAAAGTATAAGCATTTTTTGTTACTTTGGGCAAAATATTTGTTTTAATATTTGCGCAGATTATCTATCGTGTCCTAAGAAATTGCAATGGGTAAAAGGACAAAACCCATATCTACACTCTTCATATTAATTACACTGGATTGTTTTTAAGAGTACCTAAACGTTCGCATATATTATTTCATTTTATGCTATATGACTAATTGTCGTCTTGGAAAAAAGAACTCTGTGAGACAGTAAAGAAATAAATCCAAAATAAAATGAAATTAAAGTATTAAGGTGTCTGCAGGGTATTATTTTCCTATTATAGAATTTTGTAAAATTTTCTGTGTAGAAACATAATTGCATTATTGTTCAAAATGTAAAATAAAATTTGGGGGTCACCGTGCATTTTAGCGCAAAATCTGAAATTGAAAANTACCTAAACGTTCGCATATATTATTTCATTTTATGCTATATGACTAATTGTCGTCTTGGAAAAAAGAACTCTGTGAGACAGTAAAGAAATAAATCCAAAATAAAATGCCATTAAAGTATTAGGCGTGATAGTTTAACGTATTAAGTATGTATTTTGAATAGTTTTAAACAATTTTCATTTTTTATTAAAATTCTTCATTAAATATAATTAATATAGGTTATTACATACAATTTTGAATTGTTTGATCTGAAATGTTGCAAGAATGCTTTTTTAAAAGTTAAAATATTTAAGATTCAAAATGTAAAATTACAATTAATTACTCATGCAAATTTTTTTTAAATGGTTAAAACATATTTTAATAGGGTATAAATTTGGTAATGTAATGCAGTGTTACGTATGATTTGGCATGCTTGATATGACTGTAAGTGAAGGTTTTATATTTCTCATTCCGGTCACGATAATTAGCTATCATGCCCTCTCAGACTGGGCACCGATGGTCAGCTACGGACTCATATACTCTTATGGTTTTCAAAACAGATTATAGAAATGATTTTGACATTTTTACTCTTTCATTTCATGATATTTATTCATTTTTGTTTTATATATTATAGATCATTTCATAACATTTTTCATATCGTCCTTGGTATTGGCCCTCGACCCATATCAGCCGTTAGACTACAGCTTATCTTCCTTAGTTTTATAAGCGTTGTATTCGTCGCTTTGATTTGTTAATGCACCCTTTCCATCACCAAATGAACGATTCTTGAATAAGTCAAAAAAAAAAAAAAAAACAACCAAAATTCAAAAAACAAAAACAAAAACAAAAAAAAAAAAGAAAAGAAAAGAAAAACAAACAAAAAAAAACGACCTAAACTTTCGAATTAAACAGAAATTGTTTAGAGCTGGATACAAATAATGAATCGCCGCTAAATAGTTTTGCATATGGCCATTTCGACAATTAATATCTCTTTAACGTAACAAGATCAAAGAAGGGGAAAAACAACTTACAGTAATTCTAGCACATGAAACGAACACAAATAAACATATTGTTTTTTTGCATTTTCAGGCACGGATTGTGTTTTATTACATTATACTCAGTTAATTTGCACACCCTTGAACAATTAAAATAGATATTAAGCAACTTTCCCGGATTTGACACTTTATCCTTGATTGACTCATTGACAGAGTGACAGAGCAGGAAGGAAATGGGGTAAATTTCAAGGAGACAACATCCCATATCCAGGTTAAAACGACCCAAAACAAAGCATCTAGGGGTCACCGGACGGTCTTCAACACTGTGAGGAACCTCACACCATATAGCAAGCCCTAAATGCCCCCTCCCCCCAAAAAAATAAAAAAAGTTAAAACCGTGAATAAATCAATGGAAACAAACCACATCCAATAACCCGAATATCAGGAAACTAAAAGACTAGAAGACAAGGACAAGCCAATGACCAACATGTTTACCCTTCTGGAATACCTGATATCATTATTGGGTTTTATGAGGGTTCACGCTGTCAAGTGCCTTAGCTTTTAGTGTTGCCTTATATATCGTACTGTAACAAATCAGGGTCTTGCGATGTTGTGATACCGATTTGTCCTTGTTATTGTCTGAATTTTAAAGAGATTTACCGAAGTTTTTCAAATTTACCTTGGGTTAGAGAAGCAACACGTACCTTGGATTTTTTAATGTGCCTTTTTCTGAGGGTTAGAAAATGACATTAATCAATCAGCTGCCAAACAGCTTTTTCAAAACCACAAATGTCTCAATAACGGTGTAGCATGTGCTGTTAACGAAGCAGGATGTGTTTACCCTTCCGGAGTACCTGATATACTCTCGTTTTTATTTGAGTGCCTTGATTTTGAATTTTTTTTCTGCGTCTTGTAGCGTGTTTAATGTCCTTGATTTCTGTGTTCTTGTTTTAGCCATGTCTTTGGACTTTGATTTTTGTAATTGCCAATCCTTTATTCCTTCGGTATTCCCTAATAATTTTGCTGATTAAGCTATTTGCTACAGCGTACGACTGTAATATAATGTCCCTTTAAATCCAACTTTGTCAACTTTTTGCTAAAAGAGATTTCAACAATGTCACAGTTAACTACTGTTGTACTTTATATTGAATAATCAAATGAAATCACATTTAATTTAGTTGTAATCCTATCCGATGATGGGTGATTTTTCATTAGGAGCAGTACAATTTGACAGGTGTGTGGTTTAAGCCCTCCTATTACATACACTGATCTTTAATGTATTCCTATTGTTAATAAATAAAGTCCCAAGAGATAACATTTCAACCATTTACATTTTGATTGATGTTTGTAAACATTTGTGATGTTTTCGAGTGTTTATCGGCGTTATTGTTTAGTAATGAGTTTTAGAACGCGACATTAGCTTCTTTTTATGACTTCGATTTAAAATCTTCGATCCAAGACGAATTGACAATAAACACAAATTGTGAACAGATTCTGTCCAATAACAGCTTTAATTAAAGTGTCAATTTCATTGTGTTGGATATCAATCTAATAATTGGAAAATGAGGAAGTTACAAAATAAAGAAAAGTGGATGAAATTCCGGGATTACGGTCATTAACTTAGGAACTGAAATGAACACTTGGTTGCTGCTCTTTTTCGCATAAAAGATAATTACAATTGTATTGGTAGGATAATTTTAATTCGTTTAACAAGTTTTCTTCATGGTTAATTTATTTCTGATTTCATTTGTAATTGGACATTTTGAGTAGGGTATGCCATCTTTTGAAAACGATGAGCTATTGTTGTCCAGTTTGAGCCTCGTAACACGAGCAGATTGTACCATTTAATTTGACCAGTCAACAGACCTTCTGGCAAGTAAAGTCTTAATAAAAGACCACCAATTGTGATATGATGGACATTGATATCACCATCTAAAAGAATGTGGTCCAACGATCTGTATCGTATAGAAATCTTTGCTTACGCCACATAGGCGAAGTATCGTTTTAAGACTGATTGAATTGTCGTTAAAATGCCACAACCTTTGCAATGATCAATTTATAATTTAAGTTATATTACATATTGCGTAACATTAATATGAAAAAGAAAGGAAATGGGGGTAAATGTCAAGGAGACAACATCCCATATCCAGGTTAAAGTATTTAAGGGGTTTAATCTTGTTAAAAAAGTAAATTTCCAAATAATACTCAATGTATCAGACAAGTCTTACTACAGGTCGGACAAACTGTAAATTTTACGCTGTATACATGTGTTTCAAGGGGTAGCTTCTCATCAGCAGCATTAGAATGAAAGCTATATCACCCAAATGAAGTACTCATTGCAAAAAATATTGAAATAGAACGCTCAATACAGTACCATTTATATACACTGAATGCAATACACGGATTAAAGCCTCAGTATGTGAATTTTTAAAAAATTCGTAAATTTTCAACTAAAACCAAGGGTTAAATTTTTCGTGTCAGACAAGTCTGGCTACTAGGCTAGAGAATACACCCAGGGCCCTTTGTTTACCAGCAAAGGCATCGAACCGGTTGTTTCAAAGTACAAAATAGTTAATAACTAAGTTGCATAATAAACGGTCAATTTTGTAATGCTGTACGCGTTCGTCAAGAATTACATTTCATCAGCAGCATTAGAGTCCAATTATACGGAAAGCTAGAATCCAAAGAAGTACTCATTACCAAAAATACTAAAACAGAACGCCAAATTCAGTGCCAAGAATATCTACTGGAGCAATACATGAAAGGAAGCTAGTATTTTTTAAGGGGTTTGGATTTTGATAAAAAAAAATTCTCTGGCCCACAAGCAGTGGCACCGACACAGAGGTTTCACATACAAAAATACCCTAGATCCATAATAAACGGTAAACTTTGTTATGCTGTACACATATTTCAAGAAGAAACCTCTCATCAGCATTCTATATCCAATGGACTGATTTTTAAAGCTCAGGAATATTGGAATCGGACCTGCTTATATAACCTTGCATGTTTTGGGCTTTCGTGATTATAACCCCTCAGCTTCTTTATGGCGTATCACTAAGCATTCTGTCTTACCAAGTTGTGTCCTTTTCTGATTAGGTTTTACACTCAATATCTATTGGTTATTGGATGGATTTCTTTCAGCTTCATACATCTTTCAGTTTATGCCCTTCCACGCGTCATCATTTATCTGCGTTGAGGAAGCATAAATGGTCGAAATTGCTTTTTTGAACCATTGGGCCGATGCCACTGCTCATGGATCAGAGATCCACGAGGGTATTCACAAACCCGATAGTCAGACTTGTCTGGCATGACAATTTACCAGGCATATTATATAAATTTTCGTTTTATCAAAATTCTAACCACTTGAAAATACTGTGGCTTCATTCCATGTATTGCACTCGGTAGATGTCCCTGGTACTGGATTTGGCTTCCTATGTTGATATTTTTGGAAATGAGTACTTCTTTTGTGACTACGTTTGGATTATGGCTTTCCATATTATTTGATTTTAAATAATGCTGCTGATGAGAGGTTACTCCTTGAAACACGTATACAGCATTACGAAATTTACTGTTCTTATGCAACTCCTGTATTCGTGTATTTACTATATGCAGAAGCTAAATTTACAGTAACTTCGGTATTTCCTTTTATTCTTGTCACCATGAACTTTCCAGGCACAGAAGTAAGTGGCCATAAGACGTTTGTAGGACTTTGTATAGACATGCAATTATTTAAAATTTTGAAGGAGATCCAGTAAGGATATATGTCGAGTGTAACTTAGGATAGGGATTAACCAAATGGGAAACCGATTTTTTTTTACATATCTAAATGTTATCAAGAGCATCATGAAACCTAAAAGAAAGATTGAAAGTCAACTAAGATTGGTTATGCTGCATTGGCAGTTTCAGAAGTATTAAACCAAACAAAATTTGAATTGTTTAGAAATCGTGTTTTCTGATACAACATATGAGTTATTTCAGCAATATATATATATATATATTTCTCTAATTTCTAGCAAATTTAACCAACGCCTGACCGGTGTGATAAAAATATTTCTCGTCTCTAGTGAGAGAACAACTCGCGTGAAATTTCCCGCCAAATCTATTCGGAACATAATCCTCGGCGTTTTACATTATGTCATTTAAGAAACATTTTCTACAACTTAAACACGTTAATTATGAGATTTCTCACATCTTGTGGGTATCGAATATTTATTTTTTAATTTTAATTAGCGATGAACCAAATTGTTTACTTGTATAAATTGTGATTTCTGAATTCAATAGTTTTTTTTGTTTACTCGTATAAATTGTGATTCTGTTTTTTTTATGTACTAGTATGAATTGTGATTCATGAATCCAATCTGTTGTTTTTGGTATTGTGCATGTATAAATGTGAATCAAAATAAAATTGTCTATGTATAATATTGTGAATCAGAATAAAGTTTTCTATGTATAAATGTGAATCAGAATCAGAATAAAATTTTTCGTTTAGTCTAATGTTTTAACAAATCAGTTTCAGGTGTCCTTGTATCCATTTATGTTTATTTCTAAGATTTTAGATCTGAATGATTAGATTTGGTGAATTTTTTTGTTTGATTTTGTTTTTGTTTGTTTGTGCTTTTTATTTGTTAATTCACATACGTGCAAAGACCAAAGTACACATTAACTTATTTAACTTATTGTGAGTTAGATTTGAAGTCGAAGTTTATAATTTAAAAGCAATATATTTTGAAGACGTATTTTCTTAAATGGATGAAGATGGTTATTAAAGAAAATGTAAGAGATGTTCTTGATTAAATGATTTTACCAAACATTATCATTTTTACATTAACATTTATTTTAACACCATTTTGTTTAGAGAAGAAGATTCATAATACAGATTAAAATGCTTTAATGCATTCAACTTTTATTTAAGTAGCCCAAAATGAAATAAATAAAAAACTCCAGTAATCACTTTGCTTTGCACTTTGAGAAAAATGCATTATTTTATGTATTAAAATATTGCAAATGAATTAAGGTTCTTTTTGATCTTTGACAATTTGCTTAAGGTACCAATCACAGAAAACTGCAACATGCTATTAATCAAATGTATTTCTTAAATCGTAAATTTTATGATGATGTTGTTTTTGAATTATAGATAATTTATAGATTATTACATGATACATGATATACTTAGCTTTCATAAGAATATAAACTAACAAACAATTTGTTGATGTGTTCCAATGTATTGGACCATTGTTTCTCAATACATGTGGATTTTGATGTCTCCTAGGTATTTTTAACCTTTGTGATCAGAAATTAATACAAAATTGCATAACATGAAACAAGATATGTATGATAAGATTTTAATTATTTACATTTATTGGCGACAGATCGCAGCCAAATTCCTCCCCAGTTACTTTTCATGCTAAGGGCTTTCTTTCCTTGGTTGGTCATGGCATAACATTGCTCCGGATATGCTCTGTTTTCATAATTTATATCGTATTAAGGATTCCCAAAGAGGTTTAGAATGATAATAGTATACTAAGTATGCAAACACCAAAATTGCAGATACTTTTAGCTCACTTTTGTCCAACGGCAGTTTTAACAACTTAAGCATCTCTTTTGTGCAGATAAAAACAGCAATTAAACATTAAAACATCTGAAGAACTGATAGACAATAAATAACCTGAAGGGCATAAAGGTAAGCCAAACTCGGCTAAAACATAGCTCTGCAATCCAAACTCCTTACCACTTTACTTACTGCAGTTAGAGATGGTCTAAAAAGCTACTGCGAAAAAGCCAATTCTACGAGCGGCGTGAATCAGATGTGGATTCTTAAGAATTCCAAAGATCTCCTTGAACAACTCTCCTCAAACAGTCTCGCATACTGCAATAGCATTCAAACTTTTGATTTTTCCACCCTGTATGCAACCCTTCCACATAATAAACTTAAAACAGTAATTTCCGATCTGATACATCAATGTTTCTGTACCAAAAACGGAGAACGCATGTATTCATATTTGGTAATAGGAAGAGATAAAACATATTTTGTTAAGAACCACACTGAGCCAAACAAGAAATACAGTGAAAATGACGTGACAAAAATGCTTGAATTTTTGATTGACAACATTTTTGTTGAATGTGGAGGCCGCGTTTTTCAACAGACAATAGGAATTCCTATGGGAACAAATTGTGCGCCACTTTTAGCTGACCTTTTCTTTTTTTCGTATGAAGCAAAGTTTTTACAAGGGCTAATACAACAAAAACAAAAACAACTAGCCCAGACTTTTAATTTCATCTTCAGATATGTAGACGATGTACTTTCTCTTAATAACCCAAGATTTAAAGAATATTTACATCGCATGTACCCCAGTGAACTTGAAATTAAAGAAACAACCGACACACCAAACTCTGTTTCATACCTTGACCTTTTACTATACATTGACGAACATTGACGTCTGAAATCTAGGCTATATGACAAACGTGATGACTTTGACTTTCCAATTGTGAACTTTCCCTTTCTCTGCAGCAATATACCTACCTCCCCAGCATATGGAGTGTATATTTCACAATTTATTCGTTACTGTAGAGCGTGCAGTTCATACAGTGACTTTGTGGAAAGAGCAAAAGCACTGTCACAAAAACTGCTGAGTCAGGGATATGTTCAGCCCTTGTTACTTTCGTCCCTTGAGAAATTCTATGACCGTCACCACGACATCATAGATAGATATGAAGTGTCAGTGTCACAAATGAAAACTGACATTTTCAGCTAGATTCACGTCTTCCCGGATTTGACTTTACCCTGGATTGACCCACTGACAGTGTGACGGATGTTGTATACAGAGCAGGACATGCTTACCCTTCCGGAGCACCTGATGTCACTTTGTTTTTTGAGAGTTCACATTGTTAGTGCTTTAGTTTTTTTGTTGTATATGTAGTGGTGGTGTGTTTTGTGGAAATGTAGTGTCTTTAGTCTTCCGTGTTCTGGTGTTCTTGATTTTGCCTTGTCTCTGGACTTTGATTTATGTAATCTTGTGCTTTGTTCCTTCGGTATTCTACTGCCGTTGTTCTGCATGAGTGAATTACTAATTTAAGATATTGTTACATATAATGTACAGAGCAGGACATGCTGACCCTGTCGGAGCACCTCATTTCACTCCGTTTTTTTAGTTCAAAATGTTACTGTAGTTTTGAGAGATGTATTTTTAATTTTCGTATATTTTGTGGGTTTTTCGTGTCTTTGTTCTTCAGTCTTGTGGTCTCGACTTTGTCTTGTCTCTGCTGTTTGATCTTTGAAATCTTATACTGTGTTCCCTCAGTTTCTATTGCTGTTATTTTTTAAAAATATTAGTTTTGAGCTAGCATCGATGAACTTGACAACTCGGCTGGTATTATATGGACTTACTATCATAAAGCAGATGCATCGACCCTCTTCTAATGAAAAATATAGATGATACAATTTACAGCATCAAAATAATTTGAGTGAGAATGTAACCAAGGCTTTCAGAGATTTACAAATGAAAAATCATGCAACGAATTGTGCATAAAAAGTATCATAACCTCTTTAATTGAGGAATATAATTTCTGACCACAAACACTGTACTATATTAATAAAATTATGGAAAGTTTTTCCTCATATATTTACTATGTTATAAAATTTTTCCTCATATATTTACTATGTTATAAAAATCCTCATGTACAGAGTATATTATTTCAATTATGCTTCATTATCTCAATATCCATTTATTTTGTCTTGAGGAGTATATCAAAAAGACAACCATACAAACGAACTAAATTAAAACATGAACCAAAGGCTACCCCTTAGGTTCTTGAAGCAGTCTTTGATATATTTGTTTTATATGCACATATTTGGTACCAAAAGCAAGTAGCATCTATTCATGCTATTATGTTTATGAAATTGGAGACTGAGGCATTTTACCAAATTTGGCTTGAGAACAGCTTTTATCTTGAGTATTTTTACATATTCAACCCTTCAAAAATGATTTAACATTTAAATTCAGGTACATAGTGCCCATACTATGTATGAGAAAATCTTAATATGTGCACAAAATATTGTGTTTTTTTCTGTGTGTTTTTTTTCCTTGCTGGCTTGCAGGTTTTTAGAAAATGAGTTGACGCAAAACAAAGAAAAACACAGACACAGCCTAACTGATATTACTTGTTAAAGATATTTTATCTAAACATTTAAATATTTTGAGTAACATTTTGTTGCGTTTGTTATTATAATGTTAACTCTGAAGGAATTTTTATTTACTGAAATCTTATCATTTTACCAAGTTTGGAGAGATTATTGTTTTTACTCGCATTTCGCCCGCTTAAAAATTTGTCCTACCATTTTTTCAAAGACAAATGATCCAATCTTAACCAAACTTCACAGGAAGATTGTTCCGTATTCCAAAGGGTGCAATCAGGTCTTTGAATTTTCAAAATGTCACCGGTTTCCATGAAAACAGAAAAAAATTGAAAGTGCTAAGAATTGAAAACAACGACAGTAGAATGCCGAAGAAACAAAGGAGTGGTATTTACAAACAAAGAAGTCCAAATTCATAACAAAAACGAGAACACAGAAAACAATGACGTTAGACAACTACAAAGCACAGAAGTTAAAAAAAAACAACAACAACATTCAAAACGAATAAATGAAACTTCACAGAAAATTTATTAAACATACTTCAAATTGTGTTTTTGTTTCTAAGACTTCAAAAACGCGACCATTGTAATGGAAAAGGGTAAATAGAATGGCAGGAAATTGAAAGTGCTCAGATTCGAACTTCACAGAAAGGTGGCCAAACTTGTATAGAACTGATTTCTCACCCTGAAGTCTGATTTTGGGAGTTCGTTAGGGAGACTTTTGTATCACCATCCTGGTAGTTATAAAATTTTTATATGAATAAAAACATAACAATCACAGCTAATGCATTTTACCAGCCTTGCGAACTAAATTCCCTATTAGAGTTTAAGACTGCACTCTTACTTTCTGCCCTAGTAGCATTTTTAGTGTTACGGAATCACTTAGATGATATCAACAAGTTCCTCTTTGTGTACAACTCTAGTAGTTTAAAAAAGTTGTATATGAAAGGATAATACATTCCACAAATGAAAGCTTTTTGAAAAGGAGGGAATCCTCAAGTCTGAAAAAATGGTCTTCAAATCTCGTAAGATTCTTTAATTTAGATACAATTTTATCATGAATTTTTTATTTGCATTTAGAGAACCATGCCTCTTTTGTCTGCATCTTCTTTCATCTTTCATCGCAAAAATCTGTATTCGCTAACAAGGTATTGTTTTTTAGTTTCTTGCAGATAACTAAATATATTGTATATAATATACAATCAATCACTGCATTAATAAATGCATACTTTTTAACGACCCTTCATCCATGACTAAAAACAAAGTTTAACATGGATGCAGAGTTCTTCGGCAATTAACAATGAATTCTGCTAAACCGGTGCACAAGGCTGTCTTTAACTTACTATGAGGTATATGCAAAGCTCATTGTTGAAGGCCAAATGGTGACATTAAGATGAAGAACAACAATAAAAGACTTGTTCCATTGCTAGGTTTCAACATGTAGTGACTTTGGTTCAAGTGTATTTTCTCCATATCCTTTCATTTTTTTATTCCAACATCCATAGAAGAATAGATGTTATTATAGCAAACTATGTTGCAACAATATTTAGTGGTTAATTTTAAATTAGTGTGTTGTTCAATTTTGTCTTAATGTTAGCTCTAGACTTTGTTGAGCTCAACACCAAAGCTCAAAAAGAAGTGTAACTACTGGATGACAGCCTGTTTTTGGTCATTCATAGCTCGGTATGGCAAATACACAGTTCGACATCAGTTTGACCAATATGGTCTGTCAATCTCCTACAGTTTTAAAATTTCTTGGTACAAAAATTGTTCCAGTAAGTTGCATCTTTCACAATTATGTATGACGTTACAAAACAATTAACGTCATCATCTGAAGACGTCATATTTTGGAGGGAAACATTTTGGAATTGGAATTTTTTCGTGAATTCTCGGTGTCACCTGACGAGACTACAGACTTAATCAACTTAGAACCGAGAACAAAATTTACAACGATTTTAAGATTTGCTCTCAGAGTAAAAACCAGTGGTCCGGCTACGGTCTCCTTGCCATGATCAATATCAAGAACAACTTGCTTGTCACACAAACTATTACAATCAGAACCATCAACCGGCAGTTGATTATTATTGGGTTGGATGGACAAGCAACCTTTGGACAACGCGATTTTCACTCGCAGACGACAACACCCAAGGACGCAAGTAAATCTTCAGTGCGCCAAGCACCCTGACACTTTTCTGCAGCAACAACTATCTATACTTAAGGCACATTTTTTGCATGTCACTCCTACTTCCATTGGTTGTATATTCTCCATGCCATGATTGATGGTTGTATGTTCCCATTCGTAAACAGCCTACAACCCGGCAAAGGCCAATCCTTGTACATTACGCATACTCAAATTTGTGTTAGGATAACTATTCTCCACTTCAACCAATTGCGATTTTTCAAGACTACGAGACACATGGCTGGCTTCTCCCATGTATTTAGAGAAATGCACAGAAAAATGGACTACGAACTGCATGCACAGATAACGAGTACATCCAAAAATTTGTCTGTAGAACAGCCGTTTTGCCACTACTTCCATCACATTGTTGAAGACTTGTGGTTTCATGCTTTGGAGGACTTTATGATTCTGACACCAACATGAAACTGCTTTAACAGACTATATCACAAGCTACAGGGTCGCACAGCACAAAGGAAGGACACAGATCAAACTATCTGGAAGGTTGGCATTGTAAATTGAAGAAATTGGTCGAATCTCCGCACCTAAATATCTGCCATTTGCTTTTTGATGATCAGACAAGATGCTGTCCACGCCTTGACTCTTACTCAATTAGCAGGCTCTGCATGGAAAACTTTACCAAAAGAATGCATGTACCAACTATAGGAGACGGACTTGCATAAGTTTTGATAGCTTGTTTCCTGATCCTTTAACTTTGTATTTATAATGTTGTCATATATAATAGTCTTTCTCATGTAAACCAACTAGCAAACTTAATAGCCATACTTCAAAATGGGCAACATACACCAGTATATTACGCTGTTATCACTCTTTAATATGGCCTGTAAGTCTCGTACAATTTAGGAACTTCCGGGATCAAAAATTGTACCCGGAAGTTACATTTTAAACAAAGATATATGACGCTTCAATAAAAAATTTGAACGTCATAGTTCTTAGACGTCATGTTTTTCGCGGGAAGCGTTTTCAAATTGCCTGTTTATCGTGGATTCTCGTGAGTCACATGACGAGACCTACAGACCCTATTGCTCCACATTGATTAAATTAACTTTCATTTGCTAAATTTGTATTTTAATATTTTTTTTTTACTTTGTGCTTATATGTTGTGAAGTTACTGGTATTACTTTGTAATGTATCTGTACTTCTTAATTATACAATACGCTTGAAATGACTGCAAGATTTACTATTTCGCGGTCTTTGCTCGTTTTGTAAATAAATACCCAATTTGCATGATAAACAGTAAATTTCGTTATGTCGAGCACGTGCTCTCATCAACAGCATTAGAATCATATGATATGGGAAGCATATCGTCCATGCAAAAGTCGTAAAAGAAGAAAGAAGTACTCATTTCCAAACATATCGAAAAAGGAGGCCAAACCAAGTAACAAGGACATCCACCGAGTGCCATACACGGAATGAAGCTTCAGTATTTTTTGTAGGGTTAAAATGTTAATAAAAACAGTAAATTTCTATATAATGCAAGGTAAATTTTCATGTGAGACGAGTCAGACTATTAGGCTGGTGAATACTGTCCACCAGCAGTAGTATCGACCCAATGGATTCAAAGTAACTTCATACTTTGTAAGTGCTAAATAATCTTGTTGTCCAATATGCTGTTATATACATCTTTTAAAATAAAAACACATATATTTGTTAATCTTTAATTAATTCCGTTCAAAAAGCTTATACAATAATTTCACCTGTTTTTGGAAAATTTACCCATAAAAATTGGTGGAATGAACCATGAAAACTAATTGGTCTTTGATTGCTATGGAATTTTGTAATTCACTAGTTTAAATTTTCACATTTATTAATATTTTTATTTGGATTGTACAAAACAAAACGAATATTGGAATATGTAAAAAATAAAAAAAACAACTACAATAATAATACGAATCATATATAAGTCTGATCGGACATCTTAAATTGCATTGTGAGATACAAATATCTGGAGTTATCTCTGACGTGAGTTGTAATAATAATGGAGATTATCAGGAAATATAAAAATTGAAATCCGTAAAAAGGTTACAAAAATGTGTAAAGCCTTTTAATAGTCGCACAGATTAAGGAATATTATCGTCATATAATTGTGCATTTATATAAAGTTGTTTATATCATTTTATTAGATCTTGCTATTGAAACTGATGTGCATGATAACAGTTTTAAAATCAAGACGAAATGGTCCAATTAAACGTGTGATCTTTGAAATCTAAGATCTGCAATATACGCGCAATTCATTCATGAAATATTATATACTGACACTTTAATACAAACACTTAAAACGAATACATTAACAAAAAATTCAAACTTATTCCAAGCAAAGTGGCTCCGACTTAAATGTGGTGGTGTAATAAAAGTTCTAACGGTGAATAATCATTAAGTATTTCCTATTAGCGAAAAATACAAATATAAACCAATACTATAATAACATTATACTCATGGTGTAAATTGTAGAAATTCAGGGGGTTTAATAACGGATATCTGCTGCAACGGCTATTGTTTACTACTTTGGCAAAAAAGTCTTTTTAAACTATTTCCCATTTTTTAAATGCTTAGCAACAACAAGATGTAATCCAGTTAAACTCGCTTTGTCAGAGGTCGATGCCTCTGCTGGTGGACTGTTAGTCCCCGAGGGTATTCACCAGCCCAGTAGTCAGTACTTCGGTGCTGACCCGAAAACCGATTCTATTTTGAACCTTGCAATATCTAAATTTTTGTAAATTTTGTTGAAAACTAAGGAGTATCTCCCTCATGCAAAGCTCTGTCCTTAGCTGATTTTGGTTTTACATTTAGATCATATTGGTTATTTGTTCTCTATCAGTTTTTGAACATCTTTGATTTAATGGTCTTCCAAACGTTTAGATTTTATCTGCACTGAAGAGACATAAGTTGTCGAAATGCGCATATGCAGAAAATAAATTTACAGTAACTTCGGTATTTAGTTATTTGTCATATGTAAATCAGCTCTTAAAGTAAGTTGGCATTTTATCAACATTTTTTCAATGATCTCTATGTTTTCCTGGCATCTATTTATGAATAAATGAGGTCTATATAAAACTTCAATCCGAGCAGCACATCCACAATGATTAAAAATGCATTTGATTTTGATTTGTTCAAAATTTTCAATTTTTTTGGTGCCAAAAAGGACAGCTACTGAAAACTTCAACAAATCTCCAAATTGATGCATGATATAAGGGTCAACAACTTTAAGGTCAGAGGCAATAAAAATAGGAACAATGGGTATAAATATTATTAACATTGTTTCAAAAAATGATTTAATTATTTGCATAAGATAATCTTGAGTTTTTGTCTTCCAAAGTTTGAATTTTATAACTTTGTTGAAACTAAGGAGTATCTTTGTCATGCGAAGCTCTGTTCTTAGTTGGTCTTTGGTTTTCTATTTAAATCATAATGGTTATATTTCTGAATTATGGTCTTTCATGCAAATGTTAAGATTTTATCTTCACTGAAGAGACATAAGTTGTCGAAGTGGCCATATGCAGAAACTAAACTTAGGATAACTAATATTTTTTAATTACTACAATTATAGAAATATCTGGAATTTTCTATGTTGAAACATATTTTTTTTTCAAAATATGATATTACAAAGAAAACTATATTCGAGAATAACTTTCAAGATACAAGGTAGTTTTTATTAATATGCAGCAAGTTTTTATGCCCCTGCGACGATAAGTCGGGGTCATATTGTTTTACCCTTGTCCATCTGTCCGTCCGTCCATTTGTCCGTCCGTCCGCATCAGGGTACATAATTTATCCGGGCTGTGCCTTTTGGTATTGACATCGATATATGTTCATATTTTCGAAAAATATACGCTGTTAAACTTTGTCGTTTTTTTGCCATTTTCTCACATTAGGTACAAAATTTGTCCGGCCAAGATCTCTTACAGTTTTTATGGTAGGAAGTTATTATTTTACAGATCATTTTAGCATATATTGTAGATATGCCTTTTTGTATTGATTTTGATATTGGTCCGTTTTTTGTTTTCAAAATATACATTGTTGAACTTAGTCATTTTTTAATGAATTTGACATAGAGGGTACACAGTGTGTCGGGGATGTTTCTGCTACAGTTTTTATGGTAGGAAGTTTTTATTTTACAGATCATTTTGGCATATATTGTAGACGTGCCTTTTTGTATCGATTTTGATATTGGTCAATTTTTCCAAAAGATATACGTTGTTGAACTTAGTCGTTTTTTGCGATTTTCTTATAGAGGGTACACATTTTGTCCGGCCAAGATTTCCTACAGTTTTTATGACAGGAAGTTTTTATTTTACAGATGATTTGTACATATATTGAAGATGTGCCTTTTGGTTTTTATTTTTATTTTGATGTTTTTTTTAAAAAAAAAAATGGAACATTGTTGAACTTAGTAATTTTTTACTGAATTTGACATAGAGGGTACACAGTATGTCCGGGCAACTCCTCCTACAGTTATTATGGTAGGAACTTTTTATTTTACAGATCATTTGTACATATATTGAAGATGTGCCTTTTGATATTGATTTTCATATGGGGGAAATTTTACTCAAAATATACATTATAGCTGAATATAGCCATTTTTGCGATTTTAATAGAGAGTACACAGTATGTCTGGCTACGACCTCCTACAGTTTTTATGGTTGGAAGTTTTTATTTTGTAAAACATTTGTACATATATTATAGATGTGCCTTTTAGTTATAATTCTGATTTTGGAGTATTTTTCTGAAAAAAAAATTCACATTGGTGAACTTAGTGGCTTTTTTTGCTATTTTGACACAGAGGGTACACAGCCAAAATATAGTTTGCGGGGGGCATAATATATGTGTCTTACAGACACAAACATCATTACTAAGAAACCACTTTTAAATCTGTACCTTGCGCGGGGACATTTCATCATGTAGTTTTTTAATTCTTTTGAAATAATAAAAGTGAGAAATATATTGAGTAATGCTAATTTCTTTTGACATTTGACATATTTGTTTTATATTATTTTAAATAAAATAATCTCCCTTGTTTAATGCCTGTTGTCCTTTATAATCATCAACCATAATACAGATTTTACATGAAGTAAAGCTTTTTTGCAATGTTATTTGAAATTTTTGTACTAATAATTCCATTGATAACTCTGCATTTATATATTTAAGTTGCCTATTTAAATGAGCAAAAATGACAGACAATCCACTCAACACGCGACAATTTCTTTAACTTATATTTATTATGAATTTCCCCGATTTTTGCTTACATTATATTCAGAAACAAAGAAAGATTATATATATCAAGGGCGTATGATAAATGATTCGAATTCATGTTTCAAACTAATGCTAAATCGTTCCAATTTTTATCTGCAGCTTTTATCAATTCGAATTGTGTATAAATGCTGTATTTGTTGTACTCCAAATGTTGTACATTTTACATGTTGTACAATGTACATTGTACATGTTGTACATGTCATATATTTCTTCTAAAAATATTTAAAAGCGCTACAGAAATTTTTATGAAATTTTAATTATTTTATATATTTTTTTTCAGTCAAAGCAGATTTAGGTGTAGAGAAACCGTTTTCCCGTCAAAACTGTGATGAGATTCAAACGGATCTGTGATTAATTTTGTATGTTATCCTTTTAGAAATCTGAACAACCGTTTTCAATTCTGATTTGATTTTTAAAAGATGTTCATACTCCCTTATAAAATTTATGTTATATGTGGTCAAAAATATTAAATATTTAAATAAAATTGAAAAATAATTAGTAAGCTTTGCTTTCAAAAACTTCGCCTGGTGGCATATAGCTCTCAAAACTTATCCTACTATCTTTCTAATACAATCCATACAAATCACTTATAAAGGTCACAAAATGTAAAAGCGACACGTTATTAACATGGTGACAACACCTCTCTCCACATATTATACCATTTATCCCCTGTTAATAGTTCTTTCACTGACACTTTTATATTTTATACGAACAGAGTGATCTTGAGATACGTCATGTATAAATGAAAATTAGCACTAAATGGCAAGAAAGCTCACGTAAAACTCGACATTTTATTGGGTTTTATTGTCATTTTGGTTTGAAATTATTGGAGATTGTATTCAATGCGATCTTAAGTATTAATTTCAGAATAATTTTTCTCAATTTGTCAGACACAGATAAGAAAATTATTCTATTTCTTATTGATTTGAATAATTGAATGATCACTTAGCTACTTTATATAATTAATTTTCTGTATTCAGAAGGCGAAGTCTTATTTGTAGCTAAAACAAATCTGCATAATGTGACACAAGTCATTTTCTATTCGTTAAAGAACATATCTACAGGTCTGTATATAGCTTTGGAATTGAAGCTGTGTTTGCAATAAAATTTGTAGGAATTCTATTAAAGGGGGATAATAACAAAAAAGAACCGAACATTATTGTCAGAGGTCGAAATCCAAGGGGCAAAGTAGAAAACCACCGGAAATTAACCGCAATGATAAGGCGTTTCAGAAGAAATAGTTGCTTAAATCGGTTTTATGGCACGCCGTCCCCCTCTTTTCCATTGTGAAAGCGTGCGCGGTTCCGGCTTATGAATAGGCCCACAGCATCCTCTGAGCTTGGAGTATGAGTCTTCCTAACAGAGGACCCCGAGGGAACCCCGGGATATAGAAATAGGACCTAGTATCTCCGGCTTGCGGGGTGTGACCCCTCCTAAACGGAGGCTGACCCCGAGGGTCCCGGGATATAGAAATAGGACCCATTCCGTGGTTGTGCGGGATTGATAAATATACAACCCAGCTTTCGGATGGGATGTAAACTCGGGTCCACGTGTTGGAAGAAACGCCACGCTTCCTGCACGTTAAAGAACCCTTGTAGCAAGCTCTTTTGGGGTGGTCCGTAGGTGATCGACTAGAAGGCTAAATTCCCCGCCCTTGACGATTTCACCCTACTTTTCCAGTGGCAGTCAGAATTTCCCGTCCCGTGGCCCTTTCCATACCCCAAACTTGTTCTCGTCTTGATATAGCTGAAATATTGCTGAGTAGACGTTAAACAATATTCAATCAATCAATCAATCCATTGTGAAAGCAGCCCAATTACTGTTACTATTGGAAGGTTGTAGAAAATGAAAAGAATGTTCGCCTCAATACGTAGTGAAAATGAATTTGGAATCACAGTTGCAACCTTTCAGCAAGGGACTGATAACAAAATTTCTCTAATGATATGTCAAGTTTAAACCGTTTTTGACCCGTTAGATAAATTTTCTTTATTCAACGTATGTTGAATAAAGCCCCGTGCTATTTCCCGCCAAATCTATTCGGAATACAATTCTCGGTGTTTATCATTGATCATTAGAGAAAAAGATTACACCACTTTATCCCGATTATTACCATATTTTATCCACTCTCGATAGTTAAATTTAAAAAATTTTAAAATGCTCGGCAAGCCTCGCAATTAGAATTTTAAAATTTAACTATCTCTAGTGGATAAAATATGGTAATGAACGGGATCTTGTGGTGTAATCTATATATCGATGTTGCTGTTAATTTAGTTTCTGCATATGTCTCTTCAGTGCAGATAAAATCAAAACATTTGGAAGTCTATACACCGAAATACGCGTAAAAGTTGATAGAGAAAAAATAACCAATATGATCTCAGCTTAGGATAGAGCTATGCACGATGGAGATATTCCTTAGTTTTGAACAAATTTTTGTAGCAAGTTTCCTAATAAAATCGGTTTTTGGGCCAGCACCTAAGTACTGATTACTGGGTTGGTGAATACCTTCGGGGACTATCAGTCCACCAGCAGAGGCAACGGCCCAATGGTAAGATATAAAAAGAACTTTTTAATGATCGTACAAGACGATTTTTTTTTTGGAAAAATAGGAGTCTGTTTCATTTCTCTTGTACTCCCTGAAAATATTTTTACGATAAAAAAATTTGCTAATACAAAGCATAATAATAATGGATGATTTTTGTTAATTTTTTTTTTAATTATATATTTTTATTGTCATTATACATATATATGTATTAGACACAATAGAATGCAAACAATAAAATACATAATACAACAATAAATCAAGTAAACAATTTAAGAATCCCCTGTCCTCAGTTCTATTGATAATTTAAGGTCTTCCATGCTATTAAATAAGATGACGTCAAACGTACAAAATCATTTTTGTTAGCATGTGAGATCTTTTATCGTGTAATGCACAATTGAATTGAAATTTGTTTGAGTTAAAAAAAATGGAACGTCAGGAAAAAAATATTTACATGCAGGAACAACTTAGTATATTTGATTTATTAATATACAACGACAGCTTACTTTGTAACATTCGTCAAAATCTCCGGAAAAATATGCATAAAATAAAATAAAATTTAGAATTACGGTCAAACCTGTCTTATGTGACCTTCAAAGTGAAGCTCAAAATAAGGTAACATGACACAGAAGGGGGGGGGGGGGCTGGCAGATTTTGTAAATAAATATCTTGGCCCAAGATAAGTTGAAAATAAATAATCTTGCCTGGTTACGCTTGAAAATAAATATTCAGTCCACTCCTAATGGTCAATTTTTTGTTATACAAGAAAATAAATAATCTGGCCTCCAAAGGCTTGGAAATAAATATTATGACCAGAATGGAGTTGCAAATAAATAATCTAACCTTTCCAAATGTGCCGAGTTAGAGTAGTACAACAGTTGACAGTTGTTAGTCGTTAGTTGTTAGTTGTATGTTGTTAGTTGTTAGTCATAAATAAAATGAAAATTTACTATGTTATGCATTATCATACGTTATCACTGATGAATCACAATGATTATTTTGACATGTTTTTAATGGTGGTTAAAAGGATCATGCTTTAATTGACAGGAAAATATTATTAATTAATGTTGAAAGTATTCGCATAGACATTTATTTTTTTATTTGACATTTTATCAAAATCATTTAATTAAATGTTAAATCAAGAGGGCACAAAATCTGGAAAATTACAATTGTTATTATTCTCAGAATTAAAAAGAAGAAACAAATCGCTTGGTTAATTGCTTTGTGTTAAAATACTTTTGCATGTGTTTTTTCATACACGTTTAACCCATATCACTTCTATTTTGCATTCATAACCCCGAGATGAGAACGCTGAAAACCATTAAAGAGTGTACAGATAATTACCCAAGCTTTCGAAGTAAGCAACAAATATCGAAGAAAATTACTAAAAGTAGATTCTTAACCAAGTGATTACATGTATAGGATTAAATCCGTTCAGATATCCATAATTTCAAAATAGTAGATTGGGATCATTTAATACTTTGAGCTTTAATACATGCATTTAAGCAGCTGAAATGAATATTTCTTATATCAACGATAACGACCAAAAATATTCTTTTAAAATTAAACGAAAAATTAAGATATATACTAGTATATAAATAACTTATCTATTTTGAATTGTATAATTTATAATTCTGATAGGCGTTTTTGTTTCCTTGAATCAATATATTCAAGGTAAATCTCCAATATAAACAGGCCCGGTTGAATAGCCCACAGACTATTAAACCGGATCCGGTCGAATATGTAGGCTATTCAACCGGGTCCGGTTGAATGGCCACTGCCTAATAAATATTCTCCGGCCAAAGAAATACAACACTCAATTTGGCCCTTTTTTAAACTGGACGAGGCTACAATAGCTTAAACCAATTTCATCTTTCCTTTTGTGCAAAAGAACAATGAGGGGCGAAAGGACCTTTTACGGGACGCCAGGATCAGCCATTATATTCAGCGGGAATTCGGGATTAACGTTCAATGGGGTCCAGGGTTTGGGTTGTCATTTTTGGGGAATCAGGATTAAAAGTTTTATTTTTTCGAGTTTTCGGGAATCAGGATTGATCGTTTTATTTTTTTTTCGGGAATACGGGATTTGACAGTTATTTCCATGGGATTCAGTGCCCATTACCCCTCTTACCCACCCTCAACATTGTGCAAAATTTCATATTGGAACTAAGGTTATTGACCCAGAAGAAAAGTGTCTACAGACAAAGACAAGACAGCACCATACCATGGTTACGTTCTCAATTTTTTTGGCAGTTGTAAATTAACTGCTGAACCAAGAGCGCATGGTACGCCCGTCCACAGTCAACTAGAATTTAATGGCATTGTAGGACCACAACAAAATGTTGATTGAAAACAAACTAAACAGAATATGTGCCTTACCTTATCAACAACAAATAAAGGGCTACGCTGAGCCCAGCATGATACGACCGCAGCATGTCGACTACTGAAATTTCAACAAAAGTAGTTTAAAGTGAATGTGGACACAGTAAAGAGCTTGACACAATAATTAGATGGACACAAAAAGAAGCTAGACACAGTTTTTAGCTAGAAACAAAATAGGGAAAAAACCCTTTTGATTATTTACTGATAAAAAGCCGTAAGAGCTATGCAAAATATGTACTATCAACTAAAACTTTACATCCATAGAAATTCAAAGAAAAAATCCATCGAAATCTGATGAAAAATAAAGATATGACACATTTAGAAAAATTGCAATTTTGGCCCCTTTGACCCCTTGTAGCTCCGAAACAGTAAGAGCTACAAAAAATCCGTTGACATACAACTGAAAGCTTATATAAAGAGGAATCCAAAGAAAAAAATCCCATCGAAATCCGATGAAAAATAAAGA
>MJUU01022983.1:26982-71160 GCA_002080025.1 Modiolus philippinarum
ATTTAACCCTTTTTTGGCCCCTAATTCTGAAATGGGTGGGGCAAAAACCTAAAGGAAAAAAACGTTTCTCAAGAATGTTCCAAGAAACATCATACTAAAATTAAAAAAAAAATCCATCCACTAGAACCAAAGTTATGCTGTCCACAGACACGAAAATACCTAATTTTACCCCTTTTTGGCCCCTTTTTTGCCTCTTTTTCAAAAACGGGTTGGGCAGAGAACGCGAAATTAAAACCCGGGCTTAAGCTTGTGCCAACAAACATCATACTAAAATTTGATAACAATCCGTTCACTAGAACTAAAGTTATGCTGTCCACAGACGCCGACGCCGACGCCAACGCCGACGCCGACGCCGACGCCAGCGCCATACCATAATACGACCGCAAAATTTTTGCGGTCGTATAAAAATTAAGTCCAAGGGCCATAGCTGCCCACAAAAATCATTCAACAGGAACCAAATTTAAAATTAATCAGTAATCTATAAAGAAAGAATCATATACCATATAACAAATCAACATGTTCAAGCATTGTAAAGAAAACGTGATATTTTAAAAAAAAAATCACATAACTCTGTTCTAAATCAATCAATCAGGACCAAACTGAAACTTGATCTGTATCTTACCTAATAAATATTAAATCAATATGTCGAGCGGTTACAGATTCACTTATTCCAAGGGCCATAACTCTATACAAAATTACGGGACCAGAACCAAATTCGATCTTGTTGTGTGTCTCACCTAGATAAACTAGTATACCAAATATCAGAAAAAAAATCGAGAAAGCTTTATTTTTCAAAATTTCACCAAGTTCAAGGGCCATAACTCTGTACAATATCAATGAACCGGGATCAAATTCAAACTTGATCTGTATCTTACCTAGATATACTCATATACCGAATATCAAATCAATATGTCAAGCGGTTCCGAAAACCTATATTTTTTCAAAATTTCACTAAGTTCAAGGGACATAACTCTACAGAATCAACTGACCGGAACCAAATTCGAACTTAATCCGTATCTCACCTAGATATACTCATAAACCAAATATAAAATCAATATGTCAAGCGGTTACAGAAAAAAACTCCAGAAACCAAAAAGTTAACAGACGGACAGACGGACGGTTGGACGGACGGACGAATGGTATATCATAATACGTCCATCTTTCGACAGGCGCATAAAATGATTTATTGAATATTTGTGTACTGATACATGTATATAACCAGTCAACTTAAAGATGTTTTTATTTATGTTGATCATGTGGACCTCTACTGGATTGATATGACTTCATTACTTGAATTGACATGTCTAAATACCATCTGTCTTGATAGGAAATGCTATTCTACCAGTGCACCATCTCACCAATGGTTTTTAATTGGATCAGTGTTGTTTATCTGTATATGTGTTACCATTTTTCTTTTCTGTTTGTACTTTTGTGATTTCTTTGCTTCTTTGTGTTTTTGATGCTGTCATTGACTATTGACTATTCATTTGCACTGAGGGTTAAGTTCTCCCTTACTTATGTACAACTGGAACTGAAACTTTCTAAGTTTTCTCTTGTGCGTTTTTGGGAGTTTGTGTTAGTCATTTGGCCATTTCGTCAGTTTGACTTACAAGGGCTTACAGAGAAAAAAAAACAAAAACATTTAGCCCAGTTCTTTAATTTCAGCTTCCGCTACACGTACTTTCTCTTAATAATCCAAAATTCAAGGAATATTTACACCAGATCTATATCCCAATGAGCTTGAAATTAAAAAGACTACTGATACACCTACTTCAGCTTCGTATTTATATCTTTTAATTAACATTGACGAAAATGGACGTTTGAAATCTAAGCTGTATGCCAAACGTGAGGACTTTAACTTCCCAATTGTGAACTTTCCCTTTCTGAGCAGCAATATACCTACCTCTTCAGCCTATGGAGTGTACATTTCACAGTTGATTCGTTACTGTCGGGCATGCAGTTTATACAGTGACTTTTTTATTAGAGCAAAAACACTGTCCCAAAAGCTACTTAGTCAGGGACTTGTTCAGCCTTTGTTACTTTCATCTGTTCAGAAATTCTATGGCCGTCACCATGACATCATTGAAAGATATGACGTGTCTGTGTCCCAAATGAAAATGGACATTTTCAGCTAGATTTCACGTCTTCACGGATTAGACATAACCAGATTTGACTCAACCATGGATTAATTGACTCACTGATAGTGTGACGGGTGCCGCTAGCGGAGCAGGACATGCTTACCCTTCCGGAGCACCTGATGTCACTCCCAGTTTTCATGGGAGTTCACACTATGAGTGCCTTAGTTCTTAATGTTATCTTTTTATTTCCGTGCATTGTAGCTGTCTCCCGTCCTTGTTTTGTCTTTGTTTTTATCGGTTACCGTTTTTGCCATGTCTTTGGACTTCGATTTCTGTAGTCATCGATTCTCTTGTTCATTCGATATTCTACTGCCGTTGTTTGATGGAGTGAAAAATGTCTTTTTTCTTAGTTGAAATGTACAATTTTTGAGAGACTCTGTGATAAAATGACAGTCAGAATATTTTATTTTATCAACATTTATGTAGTAAAGAATAACAAAAATCAAAGTCATTGACCAAAAGAAGTACATAATTAAGTGATGGACTTGAAAAATTGGCGACATGGTAAATTTGTCATACCAAAACTTCAGACAATACATCAAATCATTCCAACATTCACAGGCTGCATGAGAAATGTTCCGATATATTGTTATAATGGAAAAAAATCAAAGTTATCGGCAAACAAGGAAGAAGATAAACGATGAACTTCCAAGAGGAGACATGTACAACTCGACATATCAAAACTTCAGAGAAAATATCAAAACATTACTAGATGCACAATCTTTGACGAAAGGTGGCTATAATAGAAAATTAAAACAATTGATAAATAGGAAGTAGATGAGGATAGACTTGGAAAGGGGACACGCAGTACAAATCATCATTCCAAAACTGCGAATCAAATACTTGATACCAAATCATTAATATATTAACGAGGTAAGAAATTCTTGACGAAAAATTTCACATATGACTATGATGAAAAAACTTATTGGCAATCAAGAAGTAGATGAGTAATGGACTCGAAACGACGAGAAAGAGTACAACTAATAATACGAAAGATTCAGACCAAAAATATACAAAAGCTGAGAAAATTCAATATATGGCTGTACTTTGAAAAAATCAGTTATCAGCAAATNGGAAGTAGTTGAATGGTGGGCCTGTGTTAAGACACATTACAACGCATCGTACCAAATATCAAATTATTATCACATACACAAGCGAAGTAATCCTTGATGAAAGAGGTTCCGGACGGACAAGAGTAAAACATTAAATCATCTTCTCTAAACGGAATAGGGCATAACGTGCAAGTCAACAATTTTTATACCAGTGACATGTGGAGTTTGTTCACTTTAAATTCCAATTCCCTCTAGCTTGGTTGTTTTATGAGACTATCTACAGAACATGCAAGATATGTATTCTTGTTCATAAAAATTTGATTTGTATTTTGATGCCTTCTGATGATATTTTTGAAATGTCATTTTCAGATATTTTCCCTTTCAAGTCTACAAAGGCACAAACGAATGGCTTTAGATTGCTCCAAGTGGGAATATTTCTCAAGCACTCAAGGACAGGACAAAATCTAGATGTAGCATCTTTCTGAATATTGTTTTGCAATATAATTTTGCCTGTAAAGATAAGAAGATAAACGATGAACTTCCAAGAGGAGACATGTACAATTCGACATATCAAAACTTCAGAGAAAATATCAAAACATTACTAGATGCACAATCTTTGACGAAAGGTGGCTATAATAGAAAATTAAAACAATTGATAAATAGGAAGTAGATGAGGATAGACTTGGAAAGGGGACACACAGTACAAATCATCATTCCAAAACTTCGAATCAAATACTTGATACCAAATCATTAATATATTAACGAGGTAAGAAATTCTTGACGAAAAATTTCACATATGACTATGATGAAAAAACTTATTGGCAAACAAGAAGTAGATGAGTAATGGACTCGAAACGACGAGAAAGAGTACAACTAATAATACGAAAGATTCAGACCAAAAATATACAAAAGCTGAGAAAATTCAATATATGGCTGTACTTTGAAAAAATCAGTTATCAGCAAATCGGAAGTAGTTGAATGGTGGGCCTGTGTTAAGACACATTACAACGCATCGTACCAAATATCAAATTATTATCACATACACAAGCGAAGTAATCCTTGATGAAAGAGTTCCGGACGGACAAGAGTAAAACATTAAATCATCTTCTCTAAACGGAATAGGGCATAACGTGCAAGTCAACAATTTTTATACCAGTGACATGTGGAATTTGTTCACTTTAAATTCCATTTCCCTCTAGCTTGGTTGTTTTATGAGACTATCTACAGAACATGCAAGATATGTATTCTTGTTCATAAAAATTTGATTTGTATTTTGATGCCTTCTGATGATATTTTTGAAATGTCATTTTCAGATATTTTCCCTTTCAAGTCTACAAAGGCACAAACGAATGGCTTTAGATTGCTCCAAGTGGGAATATTTCTCAAGCACTCAAGGACAGGACAAAATCTAGATGTAGCATCTTTCTGAATATTGTTTTGCAATATAATTTTTCCTTTAACAAAAATATGGAGATCCCCCTGGCATAATTAATTTTTCTTTACATCCACTACATGTAGGTGTTTTTCCTGGCAGCTTTTCTTTTCTAGAGAGAATCCAAGTTTGTTCACTTTTATTATTTTCTTTTCTTATTTCACCTAAACTATTTCTAAGTTTTTCAAATTCACTTTTGGTATATGCTAACTGATGCAGTATCATAGAATTTTCATTAACATTGCAATATCTTAGAAGTGCAAAAATAATATGCATACATATCTTTGATTTGTTTCCAGTTTTAAAGGGACCAGAACAACTTGGGACTTGCTGTATTCTTACTTCAATCTGTTCTTCCTTGTAATTCTTGAAAGAAAATGTTATATCGTTTTCAGTCTTCTTGTAATCTAGCAATTTAAGGTTGGCAGATTTTGCAAATAATATCGATTTATTAACCTGGGTGTTCCTTTTCGATCTAAAGGGAAACGGACGCTGGTTTTCATTTGATTCTTTTTGCTTTTTTGCGGTAGGCTCGAAGGAACAATTTTCGTGTACCAAAAAAATCAGAACGACTTGTCTGTCTGCCTAATTGCTTGGAAGTACTTAGACCTTCTATGATTTCACTTATACTTCAGCATATTTTCCTCATTTAATACTTAACCATTTTGTATATCGTTTGAATAGTAAGGGACAGTGTTTTGCCAGTATTTGCCATTGTCTTTAATAAGTCGGCCCAAACTTATGTATACTCCCGGGGGGTCTCTTCCCGTATATCTTGGTATACACAGACGTACCAGTGGAATGGGTCACTTTTTTGACAAATTAAATATATCAATTGGGTGCAATTTTCATCAATCTATTATATCAATTGGTAGATAATATGCCATAAATAAAATCATATTTGTGTTACATTTTATCTTAATTATTGAGATTAAATGTAAGAAAAATTAAAGGAAATGCACAGTTACAGTGTCAAGTGTGCACTATTGCACAGGCAGTAATAATAAATCAATATGTTAATATTTGATTGGGTCCGGATTTTCAATGGAAATATATGATTATGAATGAACATATTTAATTGTTTTAAAAATCTCTGCCCGAAAATCTCAGACGTACGTCTCCCATGTATACTCTAGTTAATATTTTTTCTCAATTTCTTTTTACAGATACATATATTATGAGATACTTTTTCATAAGTATGAAATATAATCTCATTAAAATGAGTTAATGAGTCATGTTTATGAGATCATTATTTCAAATTTCCTCATAATTATGAAATAATATCTTATAATAATAAGATATTATCTCATAATTATAATAATATCTCATATTTATGAGAAATTGTCCCTTATTTATGAGATAATTATCTCAAAATTTTGAGATAATCTCATAATTACGAGATTATTGTCTCATAATTATGACTTATATCTTATTTACGAGATATTTTTTCTTTATGTGGCATCAAAACGCTTTGACCGTAAAAACGCAATAATAATTAGAAATTTTTGAAATTCACACAATGAAGTAAGATTTGTGAAGAAACCTTAAAAAGATATAAAACCCGGAGTCATTCAAAATATTTCAATTTATTAATCTCGATTGTTCTAAATCTTTATTGCTAAGATGATTAAGTAAAACAAAAAAATGTTTAGAAGAAAAAACTCTGAAACAAATTAAAAATGCTTATCTCTACTCGCTCTTCTTAGTTTGTGTGGAAGGACTTCTCTCAAAAACTCACGAATTTTAATTCAAAATATATTATTTGTTTCATGCAACTCTAATCTAAGAAGAAATAAAGACAAAATTTAATAATGAAACGAAGAAAATGCTTATAATAGCCTTAATTACAAGATAGGTTACATATTCAAATATTTTGGTTTATGTTCCTGAAAGTAAAAGTTTGTTTACTTTACTGTTTCCATACAGACATATTTATGAGCACAGGTTCAAAAGCTCTTGGTATCCACGACATTAAAATACCATTAAGACAAATGTTACAACATTGTTTGAAATTTTGCTGAGTAAGGTCAATTAGCCCATATGTTAAGCATTTACTTTTCTTTTTTTATATTTTATTTTTTATTGGAACTAACAACTAATGACTAACAACTAACAGCTAACGACTGTCAACTGCCAAAATACCTGTACCCAAATGTGCCAGCCCCATCAGGATCAAATGGTCGTCCCCTTATGAAGGGATCTTAAAATTAGGGTCATATCAGACAGGTTTTTGCTTAACAGAGGTGGTCGCTAGATAAATCGAAAGTATGAACACATACTCTGTTTGGAAATGGTGGATATTTTAGTTTATTTTTTGTTAAAAGGCATTAGAACGGAGAATCATATCATTCTTCCTAATGTCAGTTTGATTTGCTCGTACTGAAAGAACATAAGATGTCGAAATGACCTTTCAAGAAACTAAATTTTACTGTAATTTCGGAACTTTGTTATTTATCAAGTAAAATATGACTATTTTCATTATTGTTTTTGGACATTTTTTAAAAAAAATTTTGCAATATGCATGAATTTGTATATATGGCAGATAATGTTCTGTTTTATTCATCCTGACCGTTGTTCTAACCATAACGTTTAAAAAAAAAAAAAAAAAAAAAAAAAAAAAAAAAAAAAACACACCACTTTCCTTGTTGTTCTACATCTGGATGCTCTAATCTGTTAATTCTAATTGTATTTTATATAATTTTTTGTTTGTTTGCTTCTTTCTTTCTTCTTGTATTTTCTATCCTGTAATAGAGAACTTCTGCCATCCGTTTGGAACTATATATCAAAAACAAAATGGCAGCAAACTTTGCTTTATTTTTGTTTGATTTTTGATACATGTGCACATAATATATTCTTTCTCCAAAAATTACCTATGTAAAACATAGTACTTGTCGTCTGCTACTACAACATGTCTTTCTGCTGCATTTAATAAAATGGATGAGCGCGGGAATGGATAAGTCATAACGTCTGCTAGAAATGAAAATATTATTTTTCCTTACGCATCAGTTAGAGTAATTTAGAATTGAGGAGGATGTGTGAGTGACAAATTATTTCTCTTTTCCTTGTAAAAGAATACCACCCCTGACACAAAACGTTGATGGGTCTGGATAATGGCAATACGCTGAAGGTTAATGGTAGACTCTTCGACAAAGTACTCGTGATAATTTAGATCGTGATGAAAATAACACTTAAATTGTTGGCAAAGTGCAAAAACATGTGTAACTTGACGGTATTATTCCATTTATCAATAATGCAGAAGAGAATTACGCGTTATATATCAAATATGCACGGTATTCTAAATAGACCGTGCAGAAAAGAGAGGGTATTCCTTTATATATATATGTTGACTTATTAATCATAGACCAACGTCCAGAAGATGAATTTGGATATTACTTGAACAATAATATTTATAACTAATTTATTTATAATACACAATAATGAGTTTCATTTATAGGGAAAAGTGCAACATATTAACTAAAACCTTGTTTGCTTGTTATCTCCAATTTACATCAAAAGACAAAATACTAAAACCTAATTATTCGACTAATGTATGATATCCTGAATTGTTAAAAAAATGTAAAATCTGACACAGAACAAATAGCAAAAAATATAACATGAAAAACCAAAAATCGTGGTAAGGATATGCATGTGGGAGAAACTCTCAGGTAAAATTTTCTGAAATTTAGATATCGAAAGTTTCCAAATAAAATCGGCTTTCGCGTCAGCACTGAAGTACTGACTACTGGGTTGGCGAATTCCCTCGGGGACTAACAGTCCACCAGCAGAGACATCGGGCAAGTGGTAATAAATAACAAAATAAAGAAGTTACTGTAAATTTAGTTTCTGCAATGGCCATTCCGACAACGTATGTCTCATCAGTGCAGACCAAGTCAACACACGTGGACGACCTAAAAAAAAAAAAAAAAAAAAAAAAAAAAAAAAAAAAAAAAAAACTTTCGAATGAAATGCGGAGGCCAAAAACATAAACCATAGGTTTTTGTTTTCAGTCACTGAGATAGTGGCATAGTGGCAGAAATTTGAACAAATCATCTAGACTGTTGAATCCTATCATCAATCAGAGTTTTCTCTGGAATACTGTAGAAATTGCAAATTATGTATAAACAAGAGGCTCTCAAGAGCCTGTATCGCTCACCTGGAGCATGGCCAATACATTAATTCAAATAAGCTTCTATGTTAAAGGGCCTCATTTTCAAACTATTTAAACAAACATTTATGTTTTTTTTTATTTTCCCTATTGCCTGCAATCTTTGATAAGGGATCTGTGGGACACAATTTTAAAGAAAATGAATTGTTGTGCCAAAGTTTTATTTCTAACTGGCCAAATGGTTTTAAAGAAGAAGATCTTTAAATGTACTCCAATATCAAACTATATTTCTCATTGGTAGCCAGTTTGCTTGAGGTGCAGACTTGAGGGACATCTGTTTGAAGGGGAGCACCTAAGATACATCGTGATTAAGTTTTAGTCTAAGTAGCAAAATTGTTTCAGATAAAAAATTCTTTGTATGCTCTTTCCATACAGTCGAGTAATAAATTGAGTTCCCCGCAGATGGCTATGTTGGATGACATATAGGCACCAAAGTCAGTACCTCATAAGCTTCAATCATGCCAAGTTCTGTTGAAATCTATTCAGTGGTTCTCAAGGTTAATTTCATCAGCTACTAACTTATGGCTTTATTTAATAAACAAAATAATGCAGGCTATGAGGCCAAGGAATTGCTTCTAAATTAATGTCAGCAAGGCATATAGTAAGCAAACAATAATACATTTATATAGAAAAATATTATGAGATGAAATAAGGTGAAGATTAAGAAAGTATTTTTGCAAAAAATATAGACATTTGCACAAAAACACTGTTTTTGCTCTTAATTATGGAAGAAAAAATTGTTTTTAATGAAGTGAAAGCAGGGAATTTCTCTAAGGCTTAAAAGAGAAACGTTAACCAAAGCAGATTTGACTACAGATTTTACGGAAATAACCAATAAACCATATGGCATTGAAAAAAATAATTGGTGAAAAACGGTCAATTACTCTTACACAGGCCTTTGGATTTTCTTCAAAATTTCAGAGTATGTAGATTTTGATATGCTGAACATTTTTCTAATTTACACTTCACCTATTACAGTTTTTGAAATAAAAATAAAAAATGCATTAATTTTGAAAAATTTACGGAAAAGGGGCTATAACTCTATAACTCAAAATTGCAGAGCAAATAGATTTTGGCTTTCTTAACAATTCTAGATTTTTGATATCTGCAACGGTTTTGGAGTTATTTGTCAAAAAAAAAGCAATTTACCGCTATGTTCTATTTTTAATAACGGTGGCATTTTGTTGTTTGGTCCTCGGACTAACCGAACACAATTTATAAACAACATACCCTGGTGATGACACAGGCCAAGTTTGGATTTATTTGGCCCATTAGTTTCTGAGGAGAAGATTTTTGAAAAAAAGTTTACGACGGACGGACGACTGACGCCAAGTGATGGCAAAAGCTCACCCTGACATAGCCAGGTGAGCTAAAAAGAGGCTGCCAAGATGCCTGACCAGCAGGCACGATCGTAACCCAAACTTTTTTCTTTATTTTATAAATCATAGATATTGAATCCACTGTGAATGTTTATAATGCTGTGAAAACAATCTAAAGACCGAAGAAAATACCGCAAACAATGAAAGGATATGTAGTAAATGCAAATGATCCAAAGTTTCTACAAATATACGGTAACACCAATCATCGGAACAACACTTTATTATTGGTTTTCATCTTAAAGTTACCATGACGCCTTTAAGAATGAGCTTTGCTCATACCAGAGAGAACCAAACCGTCATTCTCAAACGACCAATCCAAGGACAGTAAAAACATTTGAAAAACACAGAAACTAAGACATAACATGAGCACGGCACAGAAACGAAGACACAACATGAGCACGGCACAGAAACTAAGACATAACATGAGCACGGCACAGAAACTAAGACATAACATGAGCACGGCACAGAAACTGACATAACATGAGCACGGCACAATAAAGAAAAAATATACAAAAATGAACAACACGGACCCAAATAAAAGACCATGGGTGAGATCAGGTGCACCGGCAGAGTAAGCATCCCCTGCTTCTTATAATAAACCCGCCGTTATGAACATTTCAGCTGCGATAGTTAAGTCAAATCCGGTAGAGGAAAAAAATTAGTGGCAAAGAGAAAGATCTGTTGACATCTTGGAAACCGATATCCCATAGTGGTCCACAAGATCGTGATGTCGACCGTAAAATGTCTTAGTGATGACTTCAAGTTATGGGTAAAATACCCTTGCTTAAGTAGCCTATTTATGAGAAACTGAGCTCTATCAAGGTAGTCAATGTATCGACCACATGCCCTTGAGTGGCGAATGCGTTGGGCGATGTAAACTCCATATGCCGGTGCCTTTTGTATGTTGCTGCAAAGAAAAGGGAAGTTGAGTATTGGAAATTGAAGTCATTGCGTTTGTCATACAGCCTAGTTTGTAGCGTACCTATGTTGGCAATTTAAAGATGAAGGTCAAGGAAAGAGGCCGATGTGGAAGTATCTGTAGTTCGAGCTCTTTTGGATAGATAAGATGAAGAAAATCATTAAAGTAAGGGTTGTTTAGTGATAAAATATCATCCATATAATGAAAGCTGAAATAAAAGGACTGGACCAGTTTTTTTTATCTTTATCATGAAGAAGCCCTTCGATGAATTCAGCCTCCCATGAGTTGAGAAACAGATCGGCTTAAAGAGGTGCACAGTTTGTGCCCATAGGAATTCCGATAGTCTGTTGAAAAACAAGTCTTCAAAAAATATATATTGTCGATCAGAAACTCTGACATTTTAATCACTAGATTCGAGACGGTCAAAAACACCGGTTTTAGCAGAATTCATTGCTAGATGTCGATCATCGCTACATCCAGGCAAAAGTATGCTTGAAAATAATTATAGTCTGTGTTGTTCAATATAAAAAAAATACCAAATGATCTAAAATCTTTTGTGTTTCCAATCAAGATCAATTTGAGACGTTGAAAAGGCCAGTAGATCTAGCAAAATATCTGTCATATGATCAATGAGTTTTAAGCCTACATTTTTTGCTTTAATGTTGGGTACATTGTATCAAATTGGACGTTTATTTATTGGACGTTTATTTATAACACAACTATAATACAATACCAAAGGGGCTTCATAAATCAAGGTCCAAATATGGAAAAAGCGAGAAAAGCAGACGGAATATAGATTTTAAAAATGTACAAACATCACAAAAAAAATTCAAAGCTTCACTTTCAGTGAGTCAGTCCAGAATAAAATGGAAACCGGTAATGTCAATTTCATGGCGAAATAAACGAATCATTTGTAGGGATATTGCAGCAGGGAGCGCAATCAAGAAGATGGCTATAATAGATATATTACTTGTACTTTTTTAAGAAGTAGGACCCTTTTACGTGTGTTTGTTCAAGTTTGATCGTCATTTTTAATCTACATGTATTATATTGAGATTTGGATTTTAATGCAAATAAAGAGTTCTGGATTTCCGCTCTTAATAAGAAAAGAGAGATAACTCATTTTTTTTTTTCAATATTCTATTGCCACGTTAATTACAGGTATAGCGTTTATACACAACGATCTTACGCGGACGATCAAGATAGATTCTACTATAAAAATACCATTACAAGTCTAGCTAGTACTAATTACTTTAACTCAGTATGACATATGAGTAAATGTCATTGTTGAATGCATCTTGAAGTGTCAAGATGAAAAACAACAATAAAAGCGTCATTCCATTGCTTGGATTTATCACATATTTGTAGAGACTGTGTCTCATGTGCATTTACTCCATATCCTTTTATTGTAAATACCTTGATTTTAATTTCGTTTTACCAATTTTCGTTGTAATTTTCGACCATTGTAAGTGTTTCCTGTTTATCTTCTCTATGTTGATTATATTACACCAATAGAAATTCAGAAGAATTCATCCCACCAAATTTTAATCTCAAAAACCAAATCGGCAGCCAATCATTTTTTTTTACTCATTAAATATGTTTTCTTTTGGAATTTCTATAAATAAAACTTTTTAATTTTGAAATTGACCAATGCACATCTTAAAAAGAAGGGTGTTCCGGAAACTGAGATAACAATCGTCATAAAAAAATATAAAGTAACTTTTTGACAGAATATTTTATAGAAATCAGCAGCAGCATTTGTATTATAAAATTTTCTTTTGATTAAATGCTGCTGGTGAAATTTAATTTCTTGTAACACGTACAGCATAGCAAAGTTTTCCGTTTATTATGCAACTTTGGTATTTTTGTATTTTGAAACTTGATCGAAGCCATTACCTGGTGGATAAGATTTCATCGAGGGTATTCACCGGCCCTGTAATCAGACTTGTCTTACACGAAAAAACTTACATTGGATTTTCTGGAAATTTACTGTTATTACCAAAATGCAAAAACCTCAAAAATACTGAGGCTTCACAGTGGCGGATCTATTGGAACCAGGGTAGCCCCCCGTAGGTTTGAAAATATTTCAAATTCTTAAGTTTAAAAAATAATCGGGTTCCAGGTCTCCATTATGAAAAAATTATGGGTAGCCCAACCCCTTCACCCAACCCCTTTAGCAGAAATTCTGAATCCGCCAATGTTTTATTCCTCGTCCTCTGTCTTATCTTGGTACTGCATAAGGGGCAGACCATTTAACCTAAGGGGGGGGGGGGGGGGGGGGGGNGGGGGGTGGGTAATGGTTTATTTTTCTGGACAGAAAATTTTTATCGCGCGATTTATTTTTTTCACCTTAATCAACAAAATATTTTTTTTTTCAAAATTAACATTATTTTTTGGGGAAGAAAGCCTCCTTCAGAAAATTGTTTTCATCATTTTGGCAGCCAAAATATTTTTTTCACGTAAAATCAGCTCAAAAATATTTTTTTAGAAAAAAACAATAGCCCCCCCTCCCCCTTCAAGTTAAATAGTCGGTCCCTAACAAAATTTACCGTTCATTATAAAACTTGTATCTTATTGCACTTTAATGTTCAAGGGAGCTCCAGAATGTACTGGCACCGACACATTTTAAAATCAAAGAACATGAATAAGTCCAAATCAAAGTGATAAAATAAGTACGCAGAGAAGTATCGGAAATGGTCCAGCTGACAGTCTGAACTAAAAATAATAGGAACAGTCCATCTGACACTACCATCAATTCAGCAAACTTTAAAGTATCACAAACAGTACATCGTGACACTGGTGTCGTTACTCCGAACTTTAAAGTATCACAAGCATTTCACGACGAAACTGGTGTCGTTACGCCAAACTTGAAGGTATCACAAGCAGTCCATCGTGAAACTGGTGTCTTTACGCCAAACTTAAAAGTATCACTTCAGTAAACATTTAGCAAAAACATTTACATAGAAAGTTTCAGAAAGTAAATAACAAAGTGACTGTAAAGTTTGCCTAGATTGCCATTTACGACAACTTCTGTCTTATCAGTGCAGATCAAAACAAAATATTTGGAAAACCATAAACCGAAAGATATATAAGAGCTGGCAAAGAACTAACAATTAATAGGATCTAAATGGAAAGCTAAATCTAGCTCAGGACAGAGCTTTGCATGAGGGAGTTACTCCTCAGTTACAAAAACTTAGATATTGCAAGTTGCATATATCCATTAGGAGGTCGCATCTGTACGGAAACTTAAAAGTAAACTTAAAAGTACCAAAAACTGCACTTCATCTGACAGTGACGCAGAAACAGAATAAAGGCCAAAGCACCGATGTATTAAGTAACAAAATTGTCAGAAAACAATTCATCTATTATTACTACCAATATATTAAACTTCGAAGTATAAAGTTTAAAACGACCGGAAAAAGCTTGCTTGCATGTAGTTCAAAAATTTATTTAATGGGGTTTCTTTAGATTGTTCCTAATTATATGTTTATTATCAATTTCCAAAGAAAACATACTAATAGAAAAGTTTGCGTCATTCATCAGAAGCAAGTGTTGACATGCTGAAAGAGAAATCGTTCTCCTTCATCACCGAAATACAACATCTTAAGTACTATTTGGTCTTGTCATCAGCCTTTAAATATTGTATCTTAATTAGCTGTTAATTGTCGAATAGGTTTACAGTTTTCATGAAATGAGTAAAATCCATAAAAACAAAGGCAGTGAGATGTAGTAAGTCTGAATTCCCACGGGAACGTGCATGAACATTATATGCAGTGTCAACCCCAATTTACAACCTATAATTTCAATGGAATGCGTAATTTGTAGTAAATGTTTTTCATTCACCTGCACATGGAAACTTCGACAACTTCTATATTAACAATTCAGATATAATCAAATAAAACGAAGATCAAAGATCTAATGAATCTAAACGATCAACCCTTTTGTCGCTACTTCTGGTCATGTTATTATCTGAAGTGTTATTCTCTTGTGTTTGTTCTCATTTCTTTCTTAATCCAGCGCCTCAAACATTTTTCTCGGTTATATCTCTAAAACACTGTATCAATCTTTGCACTTTCGCAGAATCCCTGTCCTTTACAAGTTTTGCAAATTCATTCAACAGAATATTTAGATATTCCTCGGTTGCAGTTAGAGTTGTTTGTTGTTATCCATTAGAAGCGAGAAAGGGAGTTACATGTATGTCAACCTCTGCTTTAAATCAAATTCTCTAGGTGCAGTAAATGTTTTGTCCTACAATTAGCCTTGAGCCTGATATTAGAGACACAACCGATACACCAAACTCTGATTCACAACTTGCCGTTTTGTCATATAATGATGAACATGGGACGCCTGAAATCTAGGCAGTATGACAACCGTAATGATGTTGACTTCCCAATTCAGAACTTTCCATTTTAAGCAGCAATATACCTAGCTCCTCGGCGTATGGATTGTATATTTCACAGTTGTTATTATAAAGCTTGAAGTTGTCATACAGTGACTTCGTGAAAAAGGCAAAATCACTTCCACGGAAACTGTCAAGCCATTGATATGTTCAGCCTTTGTTACTTTCGTCCCTTCAAAAATTCTATTGCAGTCACCACAACATCATACAGTTGGGTGCAGTCATAACCTCTCACAAAGTTAATTTAGAACTGTTCTAATGACTGCTCTAAGTTAACTTAGAACTGTTCTAGAACAGTTCTAGAGATGCTCTAGAAAAGTGTTCTAAAAGCAGCCATTGTCAAGAACTGTTCTAAAAGCAGTCATAGAGTAGAACTGTTCTAAAAGCAGTCATCGAGTAGAACTGTTCTAAAAACGGTCATAACCTGTTCTAAAAGCAGTCATGGTCTTCCGTATGACTGCTTTTAGAACTGTTCTAGGTGAACTTAGAAAATGACCGTTTTCATGACTACTTTTAAAACTGGTCTATTTCATGACTACTTTTAGAACTGTTCTAAGTTAACTTAGAAAATGACCGTTTTTATGACCGTTTCTAGAACTGCTCCACGTCTGCTCTAAGTTAAGTTCAAGATTACTTAGAATTGTTTCTATGTTAACTTGGGGTTAACTTGGATGAGAGGTTATGACTGCATTTTGATGCTAGATTTACGTCTCCCCGGATTTGACATCACCAGCTTATTGATCCACTGACAGTGTGACTGGTGCTGATTACCATTCCGGAGCACCTGATGTCACTGTTTTTTGTTTTTGTTTTGTTTGTTTTTTTTTAGTTTATATAGTTAGTGGTTTAGTTTCGAGTGTTGCATTTGTAGTGTCCGCGAATTATGTGGGTGTGTAGTGTCTTTAGTCTTCCGACGTCTTCTAGTTTTCCCGTTTTTACCTTGTTTTTGGACTTTGATTAATGTAATCTTGTGTTTTGTTCATTCAACATTCTACTGCCGTTGTTTTCATATGGCAGGATTGACAATCCACCTCATATTCCATGATCTTGAAACCTGAAAATATAAAAGCAAGAACAAATGAATCTATGTGGCCAACCTTTTTTCATTGTTGCTGTTCATGTACATTATTGTAAACGTTACAGATTGAGCTTCGTTCTCATTCCTTTCTTGAACTATCGCTCCAATTTTTCGCTTTGAGAACACTGTATGAAACTTCATCCTTCCCAGAATTTATCACCTTTTTAAATTTAATCAGTTTTATAATCATTTGAAGAGGAAAGAAATTCAGGTAGATTGGACTATCTTGACTACGAGGTTTGGTTACCATTGGAATAGGGGAAAGATAGATAGTGTCGGGAAATTTAGATCTTTATACGACATCAAATGAATCATCTTATATATCCAGAGATATAGAAAGAGCTTTATATTACATTCAGCGAGACGTGAGTACTCCACACAGTTTGTCTACAATGACTCCCTGTAATATGCATTGACTAACCCGCATAGAAAATGCATTCCTCATCCACAACACGGGGACGCTCCCAGCTCTGTAAACGGAGCCTAAGGGGCCGAGCATTATTATTTTTAAGACATTGGTATTATTAAGGGGATTTTCTACGGTAAATGAGAACCGACCCGTCAGTCTAAAAACATAATCCAGATACAAGCTTCGTGCAAGCTAACCTCACACTAGGCAAAGGAACACAGATTTCAATACATTTGCATACACCAAATATCATTCATTTCCATCTAACGTTTATCAACATTGCTAACTTAGATATCAAACTGAAAGTCGTAAAAATCTGTAAAACAAATTACATTAAGCAATAGAGAACCAACACCAGTGAACCAATCTTAGAATGTTAAACATTTTCCAAGTTATGACAAAATGTTTTCGCTTCTGTAAATGAGGCGTGATTTCGTCTCTGGTTAAGTGATGCAATTTAATGTTTTGACAGCTGGAGAATATGTATGTTTGTATGCGACAAGTGCAGAATTTTACAAATGTTTAATTTCATAGACTGCACAATTTTTAAAGGTAAATATGACGTATTTTCGTAATACATCAAACGTATTATGACAAAACTATTTATGATATAATATATAAGAAAACAAAGAGCATATTTTTCTTGTCAGCACAATCCATTGCCATAAATTAAAGATACTTCCTCTTTATTCAAAGAGATGATGCTGAAAAATACAAATTATAACTGTGTTACACAAAAGTATTCCAAACGAACTCTCATATCAGATTTCTTAACTTATGAGAAGCAGGAGTCTTATAAGAAGCAGGAGATGCTGACTCTACCGGTGTACCGGATCTCACCCATGTTTTTTTTATTGGGCCCGTGTTGTTCATCTTTGTATGCGTGTATGTCTTTTTTTGGTCTGTGCCGTACTCATGCTATGTCTCTGTTTCTTTGTTTTTTCGATGTTGCAAGTGTCCTTGGAATATTGGTTTTTGAGTGACGGTTCGGTTCTCACTTAGTTGTGAGAACACCTTGGAAAAATGGGGCACTGAATCCTTTTTACATAATTCTGAAATCAAAAGATAACTACTCTGAATTTCTGTTTTTTCTGGCTTGTTTTCCATAGTATCTAAATGCCCCAATGGCCATTGCAACCATTGCATAACCCTTTCCGAAAAATTGGGTAGAGGTTCCCCTTTAAATCTAGTTTGTATTCATTAATGACATAAAAATAGAGGCTCAAAGACTGAGCTTGCATCGTCCAACTGACAAAATGCTTCTAAGGCACAGACCATTTGATTTTCAGTAGGGGGGTTGGGGGCTGGTATTTTTAACCGAGCCGGGAAATTTTTTTCGCCCGCTACGCAGGCCAGATTTTTTTTTTCCATATACACAATGCTAGGAAATTTTGTTGAGCCAGGCTTTTTTTCTAATGGACAGGATCCGGGCCAGATTATTTTTTTCAACCAAGATGCTAGTCAGAAAATTTTTTTGGGCAAAAATCGGGGCCAGAAAATTTTTTTCTAAAAATACCAAGCCCCCCCCCCCCCCCCCCCNCTGAAAATCAAATGGTCCGTGCCTAAGCAATTCCTATGCTGATCACAATTAGATGATCTTTTTTCCAATGGCGTGTAATGTTAAACAATGTTTGCAACTGAGGAGCAAGTTTTTGTCAGATCCGATAGATATGAGCAATCATTGGAAAAAGACCTTCTATGCATCATTCAAGTATAGTTAAGTTAAATTTGCTTTAATAGATTCATAGCAGATGATAACACATAGGGTTCAATATTAATCTATGTTCAACGGTGGCAGCTATGTCTTTCATCGGATCGAAACAGTGGGCAATCTTTGTAAGGGACCTACCACATATTAATTCTGATGACTTCAGATGAATATGCTTTATTGATTGCAGAGGAGAAGTTGGAAATGTGATTTCTCTAATTTCTATCCAGTTTTCACATTTCCTGAACGGTGTGGAAACATTTGTTCTCCTCTCTAGAGAGGAGAACAAGTTTCGTGTAATTTCCCGCCAAATTTATTCGGAATACAATCCTCGGCNTTAATTATGAAATTTCTCACATCTCGTTAAATAAATTTTGAAATATTTAAAAGCTCGGCAAGCCTTGCTTTCAAACATTGCAAAATTTATTTAACTTGATGTGGGAAATTTCATAATCAACTAGTTCTCGTTATGGAAACTATATTTCTCTAATTTCTATCCTGTTTTCACTTTTCCTGAACAATGAGAGAAATCGTTTCTCCTCTCTAGAGAGAACGTTGTTCTCGACAAGTGACTGACCGAGATTCAATTATGACGTCAAATATGTTTGCCGTTTTCCGACTTTACCAAATGTGAAGCAATGAAAAAAGGCGACCATGCCTGATGACGTCACACACAAAGAACCCATTTATTTTAGATCGTCAGATTTGTCCAAAATCTCCTTGAAAGCATAAGAGAAATAAAATCCACTTCCGTATCTCGTGAGAAACGACATTTCTACACTCTCGATAGTTAAATTTTCGAATATTTCAAACGCCCGACAAGTCTCGCGTGTAAAAATTGGAACATTAAACTATCTCTAGTGTAGAAATGTCGATTCTTACTCGATGCAGTTGTGGAATCTCTATTTTCCCCATAGGATCCCATGTTTTAACTTTTTTCAGCGCTGGCTGCCATTTTTTTTTGTTGGATCTGATCAAAATGAGCAGTCTTTGTAGTCGACATTCCATACATAGTTCCAGTACATTAAAGTCAAATTTTCTGTAATGTTTGGAAAGCAGAGGATGAAATTATGATTTGCAGAGATGTTTCACTGTTAAACTATATTCAGCACTGGTAGTCATTTTTTGAACTAATTGTAACGAAATGAGCAATCTTTGTTAAGGACCTCCCATACACAATTCCTACAAAGTTTGGTTGAATTTGCTCTGGCGTTGAAGAGGGAGGTGAAATTGTGATTTTTTCCCATTGGGTCCAATGTTAAAACTATGTCAAGCACTTGCGGCTGTTTTTTTCGAATCGAAACGAAATGGACAATTTTCGACTTCCATATATCCTTCCTGTAAAGTTTGGTTGAATTTGCTTTAGTTTTTTACAGAGGAGAAAATGAAAATGTGATTTTTCCAATATTAAAACTATATTCGCGCTAACGGCCATGTTTTTTTTTCGGATCGGAACGAAATTAGCAATCTTTGTAAAGGACCTCCAATACATTATTCCCATAAAAATTGGTTGAATTCACTTTGAATAGCGGTTCCAGAGGAAAAGATGAAAATATAATTTTCCTATAGGATGCAATTTTTAAACTATGATCAGTGCTGGCGGACATGTTATTTTATCGAATTAAAACGGATTAGCAATATTTGTAAAAAACTTTTCATAAAACTCATGTACAGTTGTTCTAGAGGAGATGAAAATGTGATTTTTTCTTTAAAATCCATTTTTAAAACAATGTTCCCCGTGATGTATGCATATTTTAACCGAGGAACTAACATCTTTAAAAGTTTCAAAGCTCTAGATTGAATGGTCTCTGAAGTCTGCGTCGGACATTCAGGATTTTTTGAAAACCGAACATTATTTGAGTCTCTCAAATGTACCAAATGTACCCTGAATGTACCCGTGTTGAAAAATTTGTTTGTTAATTGCTCATCTAACCATATGGGAATAACGTCCTATAAATTTAGAAAGTTGTTGGTCTTAGTGTCGACGAAATAATAACAAATTGTACCTGTGTTCGTAGAGCCAAACACACAAGTCTCCAAAACGAACTCCGAAATTGGATTACATGCAGGGCACTATGCTACCCTCTTTGAAATAATTTTTGCATGGGTTCCACCTAGAGATTAGGTTATTCTTATTTCTGAAATAAAAACGTAATTTGCGACATTAAATACGTTTTTCTTAAATTCTAGGTTTTGGCTCAGTTTGTTTCTATGACAACCTATTGTCCAGTAATCATTTACAGCCAATTTTATATTCCTTAAAGAATTTTTGACAGAGATTCCCCTAATTAATACGGTGCTACAAGTAGCTGTAATCCGAATAAAATGATCAAATGCGATTTCACAAAATGCCATTGTATGGTATGGTTTCCATGGCAATCGTTGTTACATGTATTTTGAAATTCCCAATCTAGAATCTTTCATGAAACACAACTTTCATGGAGCTATAGTGTTTTTCAGATACAATGAATAACATTCAAAATGTCATTTTTCCATAGGGTTACTATGATGCTCTAATTCTATTTGAGCCCCAAATATACCTTGATTGGACAATGTGCATCAATCATTATCAATGAGACTTGCACCATCTTTGTCTTACTACGAGGTATGATCCAAGCTCATTGTTATTTAAGGGTGCGATAGTGACTTCAATATGAAGGACAATAATAAAAGCGTTGTTCCATTGCTTTGTTTTGCCATGAATTTGTACGGACTTTGTCTTATGTACATTTACTGCATGTCATTTCAATGTTAAATGTAAGTTTTTCGATTTTCAAATTTCTGGGTACATTACTTGCATTTTGCACGAAAATATATGACGTTTCAAATAAATACATCTTAACGTCATTCGTCCATAGTATTGTGCTGTTTAATATATATAATTTAAGTATCCTTTAAATATGACAAAGGGTATTTTCTTACTTTTTACAATTTTAATCGACTTTAATGTCCCGTTTGGTATTACAATTTTATTATCAGGTTTGTTTTGTGACGTCGTGATAACGTGAAAACTCACACTTATAGAACAATGTTTTGAACATGCGTGAAATGGGCTTCCCTATGTTATTACACAGTAGCGACGCAATGAAGGTGAAATCCATTTTCTCTATTTTCTAGCAAATTTAACCTACTCTTTGTTAGCGGAAATACAATGAAGTGTTGTACAAGACAAAAATTATAATCTTACAAGTAACGAAAATCTAAAACCGTCTTAAAATCTAAAACTATCTTAAAAGGTTCTCTTCACTGATAAAATTTCAAATTCATAATCAGCTCAAAGTCTTGAAAGTTTTAAAATGCATGCCGTAATTTAAAGATGATGAAAAGATAAACATTTAACTTCAAAACGTTTAGTAATGACAACAACAACAACAAACAAAAACTACGAAAGGGAGGACTGACGACGGAACCCATAATGTTTAAATGTACCAAAGTTACATTGCATTTGATCACACACTCCAAATGTAAATAAAATATACTTACAATGCTGTTTAGCTACAAAAATGTATCTAGATAGTTTAGCCATATCGATTCTTTTTATGTTTTTTTTTTATATTTCCAATGTCAAGAACAAGCACGTTCTGATATTAAGTAATAATGGCAACAGTTAATTATTAAATTGTATGGTGTTTTGTTTTCTTTGATAATCTTTATTTTAAAATAATTGACTAAGTCTTTTAATTTACCTAAATGATGACGTCTGATATACTATCATCACCACCACACCTTTCAATATTTCACTATTTTGCTTTCTATTGACGCCAAATAGTACCAAACCTGCATTACAAGCAAGGTGATTTTGACTTTCAAATAGTGAACGTCATATTTTGGGAGACACAGCGTGAGCTCTTATGTTTGTTGTGTAAATGCTTAATTTCATTTGTCTTCATTTGTTACACCCAAGTCTGGGCATGATTCTGGGCTGATTGTTTTTACTACCCCCTTCTGAATGATGTTTTGGAATTAGTTACTTTGCATATTAAAGAGTTGATGTGAAATTGGTAATCTATTTTCGAGCACAATTCACTTGCAGCGTCAAGTTTTGGAATTATTCAGTATCGTAGGTGTGTAAAAAGATGCAGTAACAAGAGTATATTAAGTCTAAGTCTATACGGAAGACCGTATAAGACCTATCAAAAATATTTTTGAATTCGTTATATCGAATTCTAGAAGTTGTTATAACGGATTCAATTCGTTATAACAGCTTGATGAATTTGTTATAACAAATTTAATTCATTATAACAAATTCTTAATTCGTTATGACAGATTTAAGAATTTGTTATAACGAATTGTAGAATACGTTATAACGAATTGTAGAATACGTTATAACGAATTGTAGAATTTGTTATAACGGATTGCTAATTTATGGCATGCCAAAATCACATTAAATCAACAATTCTGACATCTCGTCTATTTCCCTGTGTCTCTTTCGATTTTGTAGTTTTCATGATCAAATATCCCTTATCTCAATCTTGATCGAGATCAATAGTCTCTTGAACTACGAGAAACCTTGTCGCTACGAGAAACCTTGTAGCTACGAGAAACCGAATGTAAAAAAATGGATAACAGGAAACACCTACAATGGCTGAAAATTATAATTACATTCCACAATCTGCTATGGAACTACATATGAAGAACACGAATAAGACAAAAACAAACGTAGACAACGATAGGAACTCGGGGCAGCCAGACTTGGTACCGGCACTAGCAAAAGCGAGCGGTAGGATTAAACCGGTTTATGGGTACCCAAACCCCACTCTGTCCCATTTCCCTATAGTATAATAAAAATACGAATAAAACCGAATACAGGTAGACAACTAACTCCATGACCACAATCTTGAAAGAAAAAAAAGCAATACGTAATTTTGAAAGATGGGTCAAGGGGTGATCGCCGCTAAACTGTCGGCTATATAGCTAGCTCAAGGAGCCTAGTCTGCTGGTAGAACACTGTCACACTACGGAAGAAAAATCAAACTCAAAACTTCCCGAAGGGTTTGGTCGAGAATCATCATAAGTTTCAGTAGACATCGGCAGTATCAATGAGAGGCCACTGTGGGTGCAAAATCTTCATGTCATTAGGTCTAAAAGCTAATTTAACGGATGCAAGCAGAATATCTTATCGATATCCCCCATTACGTAAAGAATGTAAGTTACGTCCCAGCTTTTCTGGACTTTTAATCAATTTCTGGCATTTTTTAACAACATTTCCGTAAAAACAAGGATTAGAAATGCCCTAAGTAATAAGCTGTTTACAAGTAACGCCATATTAAGACATCAAATGTCCATATCTATTATAAAACTTCTTAAATGTATTCAACAACTTATGAAATCTGTAACCCTGTTGTTAAAGTTTGGCTGTGATAGTAGAGTTACGTTCATTAAAATAGTCAAGAGTAGAACAAACTCGTGCGAATCGTACAAGTTGAGAAATATACACCTCGTAGGATGGAGCTAGAGGGATGTTGCCGTCAAGAAAAGGGAAATTAGTGATAGTGAAATCAAAATCATCCCGTTTATCATATATTTTAGTTTTTATTTTACCGGAGTCAACAATGATAGTTAGATCCAGAAAAGGGCAGTATTTAGAATCATTGTTAGCTTTATTCAATTTTAGTTGCTGCGGGTAAATATTGTCAATATACCTGCTGTTATCATTGAAAATATAAATAAGTTTATCACTGTTTGGTATTGTTCTGTTTTGAAGTTTTTTCATGAAGTCTCGCTCGTAACAGAAAAGAAAAAGATTTGCAGTTAGGGGTGCACAATTTGTACCTATGGGAATACCTATGACCTGTTGATAAATAGTGTTCCCAAAACGAACAAAAATATTGTCCAGCAAAAGATTGAGTTCATTAATCATATCATCACATGTCCAGAAACAATGATTATTGTAGGTAATATTAGAGAAGAATCCTTGCCTTTTGTTAGAGCAAATGAACTGCAGACCAGAAAATTTGAAAGACCATTTAATAAGTTGTCCCAATTTGGGTTCAATCAAATCATGTGGAAGGGTAGTATAAAGTGTAGAAAAATCATAAGTGTGGATAGATGAGACTGGTCTTTGAATTGATTGTAGTTTATCTGAAACTTCAGCAGAATTTTTACACTCCAAAAGTAATTTACACCAGAGTTTTGATAAGTTTTTTTCACAGTATTTAATAAGCAACTCCTTTATACAAGTGAGTGAACTAGTTAAATGGATGGATACATTTGTAGTAGAACACTTACTAGATGCAGAAATAAAACGATGTTTAAATGGACTTTTGTGAAGTTTCGGAACCAAGTACATGGTAGGTAAGATGTTATCTTTAGGTGGAACTTTAAGCATTTCTGTATCCTTACAATGTTGTTTGGTTAACGTGTTTTCGTCCCAATTGCTACGGTTGAAAGTGTTTGACTTGTCCAGTTCGTTTTGTTGAACATCGATATAGTATTTCTTTCAGACAATAGCAACCGTTATTAGAAGCCTTATCAACAGGTGCAAATACATATTTTTTTTACCAAGATCCTTTAAGTTTGACTTAATTCTATTTACAGACAGCTTAGGAGGTGACACACCATAGTTATCTTTATAAACATTTATTCTGTTGGTGACCTTGGTAATTACTATCTTTAAACAAATTTAGAGCATGCTTGTCTGCACTTTCTGACATCTAGTGTAAAAATCCTGATTCCGGCTCCAAGAAACGTACTAATTCTCTAAGATCCCTCAATTTCGACAGACATTTTTTGTGACCTTGAAATATCACCGAAATGTTAACTTATTTCAGCCATTCACGACAAGAAATAAAATCTAGTGCCAAATCCTTGAGACTTAGTTTTAAAAAGGAATTCACTGTATAAGCTAGTTTAATATTGCCAGTCTCGTCCTACTGAGACCTTGCATGGAGTAAAAACACAGTAAGTAAGTTTATTGAACCAAAAGCAATACAGCTTATAGGTATAACAAATATACATAACATAATAGTATAGTAAATAGCATCGGAGGAAAGACATATTGCATATAAAATAAATCATAAATCACATATCAAAACTGTACTTATTGTAGTCTTAATTCTGTAGCATATTTTAAAAACTTCCCTAAATTTGTCAATTTCTTTACATTTTGCGTAGATAACAATTCAACTAATTTAAAAACAGATGAATGTGCATAATAATACCTTTTAATATACCTTCGTCTTAAATCATCACATTTTTGACATTTTAGAATGAAATGGTTTGGGTACCCATAAACCGGTTTAACCCTACCGCTGGCTTTTGCTAGTGCCGGTACCAAGTCCGGCTGTCCCGAGTTTCTATCGTTGTCTACGTTTGTCTTTTGTCTTATACGTGTTTTTTTTTGTGTGGTTCCCTTGCAAATTGTTGCATGTAATTATAATTTTCAGCCATTGTAGGTATTTCCTGTTATCCATTTTTAATCATCCTCTATATCATTCTTGTCACAAAAAATACATAAATGTTCTATCCTAGGTTATTGTATAAATCTACCACTTTCAATATTAAGTTTATGGGAACACAATCAATAAAATACACTGCCCAGACAAAAATACTTTACGCTAAAACCATCAACCAAGTGTTTATATATATAAAAAAATGTAGATAATAAAAAAATGCATTTTTCTTAAACAAATATTTCTATAATTTTTCGTTTGAATAAAGTAAAAAATAACTCTTCATTTGATACATGTTGAGTACATCATATGTCACCGAACCCCAACTCAAACAACATTCATTTGACATTATACAACCATCCTGAAGCATATATGAGTTAGGAACCGACCATTTAACTTGAAAATGGGGGGCTATGGTTTTTTTTAAAAAAAAAATATTTTGGAGCTGATTTTATGTGAAAAAAATATTTTGGCTGCCATAATGATGAAAAAAAAATATTTTGTTGATACACGTTGAAAAAATTTTACGTCCAAAAAAAAACCCATAAATGGTCGGTCCCTTACATTTATAATACATATCATGATATACTGTTTTTAAAATACAATTTTTGGTGTGTAATAACCTCATCCGGTACTTAATTATCTTAATTTTACGCTTAAATATTTAAGGAATTCTTCCCAATTCTAAATATACCATCATACTAACAGTTGACTTCTTAACTTTTAAAACATTTCTACAGAAATCTAAATGCAGTTTTTCAACTTCTGTTGCTTTATGAAAACCCCATATTTCTCCTCCATAAAAATGACAGGAGCAATATAACAATAAAAAAAGATAATTGGGTTTCTATATTTAGACACATGTGTTTCATTTTACCATACAACATTGAAAGGCATTTTTACCTTTAGCAGCAATATTTAATTGTGTTTTATAAAACTTCCCAGTATAATATAACATAATGCCATTATATAAATACTGATCAACTATTTCAATATTCATACTATTATATGACCATTTCTCATCATTTCGTTTCTAAACACTACAATCCTATTAATTTACTACCGTAATATTAACAGTAAGATTCCATTTTTAGCAATAATTAAACAAAAAGAGTCCAATATAGATTGCAGGCCTGCAACAGTCTCTATAAATATCACAGTGTCATCTGCATATATTAATAAAAATAAGTTTTTAATTCTCACTGGAATGTATAAACTTTCAATAAATTCATTTTCAAAGTCATTCAAAAACAATGAAAATAACACAGGTGATAATGGTTAAAAATAACACAGGTGATAAACACAATGACAAAAGACTGAATCGATTGGTAGGTACGTTTATTCAAACATCTAAACAAGTGTTCACAACGCTTGGCATGGGACTTTAGATATTCCTAATAATATCACAAATTAAACAATGCTGTCAGCAATTGTAACAGATAAGATTTTCAAAATTATTCAGTTATTAGATTTAATAACAGCAAATCCCACAAATCACGTAAGTGTATGGATAATTCGAGATTTATTTAGGACACGAAATTCAAATCTAGCTCGTAGCTCACGACACCAGATGAAATAAGGAGTCAAAACCCAAAGATTAAGTTTCTTATAGAATTGTGTTAGCCAATTAAAGTTCCCAGCTTCATCCCACTACGAGTTGGTGCCTAGTAAGATGAATTGATCGATTACTATGAATGTTTATCCCAACATCTAAATCAGTGTTTGAACTCACCCTTTTAACTGACATTAAACGTTCGGCTTCACATTGAACTTAATATTCCAAATGCAGTAAACAATGTTGTCACAAATTTTAACAACTTACATTTTCTTAATGATTCAGATATTAGGTCTTATGACATCAAATCCCACAAATAACATTAGTGCATAGATGACCCGTGACTAAAAAACAGGCTCTAGGTTTTTTAAGGGCTGCAGCTTCAAATCTTGCTCCTTAGCAACGACCGAGACTTTAAGACATATCACGATCGATAATCAAAATCCCATTTCTAAGCGAATCACGATTTTGAAAGTTAGGGTTTTTGGCAAGAAATTTAGTATTTCGAAAGAAAAATCTAGATCCATTGTATCCGGGCCAAGATGATGGGTATTTGCCTAAAAACCAACTGCTGTTGGACTATTAGTCCCCGAGGGTATTCACCAGCTCCGTAGTCAGTACTTCAGTGCTGAGCCGAAAGCCGATTTTATTTGGAACCTTACAATATCTAAATTTTTGTAAATTTTGTTGAAAACTAAGGAGTATCTCCTTCATGCAAAGCTCTGTCCTTGGCTGATTTTTGCTTCACTTTTGGATTATATTTGTTATTTGTTCTCTATCAGTTTTTAAACATCTTTGTTTATGGTCTTCCAAACGTTTAGATTTTATCTGCACTGAAGAGACATAAGTTGTCGAAATGCGCATATGCAGAAAACAAATTCATAGTAACTTAGTTATTAGTTACCACTGGGTCGATGCCACTGCTGATGGACTATTAGTCCCCAAGGGTATTCAACAGCCCAGTAGTTAGTACTTCAGGGCTGAGCCGAAAGCCGATTTTATTTGAAATCTTGCAATATCTAAATTTTTGTAAATTTTGTTGAAAACTAAGGAGTATCTCCCTCATGCAAAGCTCTGTCTTTAGCTGATTTTGGCTTTACATTTAGATCATATTGGTTATTTGTTTTTCTATCAGTTTTTAAACATTTTTGAGTTTCTGGTCTTCCTAACGTTTAGATTTTATCTGCATTGAAGAGAGATTTGTAACCACTGGGTCGATGCCACTGCTGGTGGACTATTAGTCTTCGAGGGTATTCACCAGCCCAGTAGTCAGTACTTCGGCTCTGAGCCGAAAGCCGATTTTATTTGGAACCTTACAATATCTAATTTTTTGCAAATTTTGTTGAAAACTAAATGCAAATCTCTGTCCTTTGCTGATTTTTGTCTTTACATTTAGATCATATTGGTTGTTTGTTCTCTTTCAGTTTTTTAACATCTTTGTTTATAGTCTTCCAAACGTTTAGATTTTATCTGCACTGAACAGACATAAGTTGTCGAAATGTGCATATGCAGAAAACAAATTCACGGTTACTTTGGTATTTAGTTTTTTGAGAGAGAGAAACTCCATATCTTGACGAGATACCAGTTTTCTTAATTTTTTGTGACTCTTGCCTGCCATAAATTACAACTTTATGAATTTTACAATTTGATATTTATTTTAAAGAATACAGAAATTTGTGATTTCAGTTTATTCAGTATGTTCTCACAACTTCAAAAACCCGTTTATTTTTTTCCATCTGCTATAACGAATTCTACAATTCTATTTAACGAATTCTCGAAATTGTTTTACGAATTTGATTTGTTATAATACATCGGCAAACGAATACCGAAGCAAGAACGAGGAAAGGGGAAATTCTAAAACTATAAATCCAAAATCACGGCAATTCACAACAACAAGAATTGAGACAGTATGACTAAGACATAACAAATAAACAAAAATAACAAGAACACAACAAAACTAAAGCACTAGCAGTGTGAACCCCTATAAAAACTAAGGTATCATCAGGTGCTCCGAAGGGTAAGCATGATCTGCTACACGCGTGGCACCCGTCACACTGCCAGTGAAAAGTCCGGTTTTGTAACAATCGGTGCTAGTCAGTCCGGTAACAAACTCTGGATCTACCCAAAGATATCTGTTCTTATATGTGAAACAGAAACATTGTAATGATCCGTCAAATCGCAGTGACGACCCTAAAACTTCTGTTGTGGCAATTGCAATAGTGACTGAACATACCCTTGTTGTATAAGTTTTTGAGACAGTGATTTCGCTCTGTTGACAAAATTGCTGTACAAACTACAGGCACGGCAATAGCGAATGAGTTGTGAAATGTAAACGCCATATGCCGGAGAAGCGGAAATATTACTGCTAAAAAACGGGAAGTTCACTATTGGAAGTCGAAATCATTACGCTTGTCGTAAAGTTTTGATATCAGACGTCCAGAGTTGTCATTTTAGAGGTACAGGTCCAGGTATAATTCAGATGATGGTGTATCGGTGGTCTCCTTAATTTCGAGTTCATCTGGGTGTATAAGATAAAGGTTATCTTTAAACTGAGGATTGTTCAATGAAAGAACATCATCTTTATAACGGAAACTGAAATTAAATGATTTGGCTAGCTTATAACAAATTTTACACTTCATTATAACGAATTCAAAAATGTTTTTGATAGGTCCTATATGGACCTATGTATACACAGACATAAAATAACAAACTTTCAAAACCTTTCATCTGTTTATATCGAACATTACATCTCTATTTAGGTCTCAGTAATATAATTAAGACCTTTAAAACTGCTCCATTAGACATTTGTATTTAATTAATGACCTAACAATTAGTACAATTTAGACAAACATGTAATTAAAATAAAAAATGTAATTAAAAGATTGAACAATGTGAACATGTATTCAACATTAAATGTACATTAATATCAGTATTGAGATATTTAATACATAATACTACATATAAAGCGTAACTGGTATTAATTGGAAGTACTCAAAAGGCTTTAAAATTTTGCAAAACTTAACAGTTCTCCTAAATAAATCTGATGTATTCATAATTTTATTACACTTTAAAACATTTGGTTTATTTTATCAGTTTATTGGAAAATACCTATGCATTACAGTTCTAAAAAATGCACTACAACAGGTAGTGATAGTCATCACCAAGTGAACACTACAAAGATTACAATTCCATTCCAAGTTATCAAAATTTCAAAATTTCCCAGTTTCAATGGGTAAATTATTACGAAATCAACGGAATCTACATAGATACAATTTTAAATTACCTGGCGACTTTGCTCTGTACTGTTCTGAATTTGAACTTGACCATATAGTGAGAGTAATGTCCCATTGTTGGTATGATTGCTGGATTGGTGCTTTCAAGAACTAGTGTGACATGATATTTTATTTATCAATATTCAAGTGAAGTATATGAAGACCATATGGTGACCCCTAGATGTTTTGTTTTGGGTCGTTTTAACCTGGATATGGGATGTTGTCTCCTTGACATTTACCCCATTTCCTTTCTTTTTCATATATACCTAGTTTAAAAATAACTTGTACGTTTGTTTTAATCATATTCATCAATATATTATAAGCTTCTAATTAACATAGATTATTTTAATTCTGTTTCACACAAATGCTTAATAATGCATCGAAGAAACTGACTGTTGCGAACGCTTTACCAATTTAAAGCATTATCTCGCTTAACCAAGGTCTATTACCTTAAATAAAATGTAAATTTTATTTCATACTTAGCACTAAGATCTTGGGTTTTGCATATGTAATACAACCGGAAGTAAACTAGCCATATCAGCATACCAAGGCTGATAAAATAATTACATTTTTGTCTGAAAGTTGGCGAATATACAAGAATAATTAATGCATTCTTTCATTCGATTCGCAATTGGCATATAGTGGTGTAATATATTAATATTGGACACATCTATTACCTATACAGCAGAGCATTGTATTGTATAACTAGTAACTAGGAATTACAGAAAATCTACAAAAGGGGCTTTTGTATTAAAACAAGACAGCAACATTATAACATAACTGTAAAACTGCATCCAATTCAGTATATCATGGTAAACTAAAAGCATACCGAAATCTTATACCATACTTAATGTTCTGATAATTTTTAGTAGTCCCAACGGTTGTATATGTTATGCTTGTGGTGCATGGTAACACTTTAAGTGTATGCCTCCTTGGAGTTCTCTGATTTGACCATTTAATTTTTATCATTTACGCCTTTATTTTTGTAGACTAGTATTTTAAAAAACTGCTGCTGCTTTTGTGAATATTCTGCTATGATCTATTGACGGTACTTCTAATATTCATATTGATAGTGTTGTCTAGTCACTTTCCTTTGTAGTTACATACGCAATTCGTCAGTAAAATCACTCTCTTTAGAACTTTCGAATTTGTTATGATCCTCTATGTTAAAGTCTGTATCATTGTGACTTTGATTACTGTTTACTACATCATGGCATTCCTTGCCACTTCTAATGCAGACCATCTCATTTTTACACTGACTTTTATTATGTCCGACTTGTAAACACTTGCTACATTGTACAGTTGGAGTCATATAAATCTTTTTCTGTACAGTTTTTTGTACAGGGTTCATAATGATCTTTTTATAACAAAAAGGACAGGCGCGTCTTGAACTCAGCCATTTTCTCAAGCATATTTCGTGAAATAGATGATTACAGGACGTTATTTTGCATGTTGCATATCTTGATAACATATGGAACAGACATCATTGTGGTTTAAAATGTCTTCTTTACTAGCATCGGGTAAGTTAGCGGTTAACTGGAATATTTCTTTTCTCTGTTTAAAAACTTCTCTAAGAAGTATTAAGCAATTATATACATTGATATGAAACAACGAGAAAAGGCGAAGCATATCAAACGTAACCAAAGTCCCGAAAAATAACGTCCAAACTCCTAAACATGCCGTACTGAAACGAATGCAACACATTACTGCTAATAACGCAATTCGAGTGAAAAATACAATGTCATCGAAATGTTCCCAAAATTGCGGACTTATTGAGTCAAACTTATACATCAAAAATACGAGGATGTGTGTTATTGTGCGGACTGTAATTATTACAAAATCAGATATTGCAAGAAGCATGTTCAAGTTTTGCGTTGGATTCAGAGGAACAAGCATAAAAACTGCAAATATTGAGGAAATGGTATACGAAAGAAAAAGTAGTACTATTCGGACGCAAGTACACAGTTTGCCCTGTATTGTTTCTGGTTGTGCTGCAATATCTTCCAGTATGGAAAGACATATTTCTACCAACATAGTCAAAAACAACCACAGTCTGTTCATTAGGAAATTTTCACGTTCGTATGGCTTCATGTCATAAAAGAACACCTCGACAATAATCAAACCAAAATATACGTTATAAAATGATGGCAGAGTGTGTTGTTGTTCCAGAGCATTCAAGCCTTTAATGAAAACGGATTGCATTTTTAACAATATCACGGATGAAGACACAAAAGTCTTGTAAAAACCTAGTATAGCAACGAAATTACTAAAACATGCTCCTACAGTTGACAAAAACACCCATCTATAACTTTCAGTATCAAGAAATGTCCAATAATAATTAAATATCAATACTGTCATAATTATAAAATATAATTCATACTCTTGGCCCGATTCCTTAGATAAAGTCATTATTCGTTCAGCGAATCTGACTTTTAATGTCATATTCACTCAAGTAATTGTTCCTGCGAGATTCCTACGCCGTGCTCAAATACATGCAATGTCGCAATAACAAACAGGCAATTATGACAAGGTTAAAAGTCCATCCGGGTGCAATCTGTAATATTGTACCAATGAGAAAAAACACATACAAATTTACTATCAATCGAAGCAACGTATTGATTTTCCAAGTGTATAAAATAGATATGATGAGAAATTCGATAATAATAAACACAGTAAAGCTCGATGTATTCCTTTCCATTTCCTTACGTATAGACAATAGATACCAAATAAGGATGGTCATTGTGGTCACGGTTAAAGCCCGAAATATAATCTTAAGCCTGCCAAAGGACCACAGTTGAAACCGTGTCATGAGCCCAAGACCTACAAAATACAAATGTGTCATTAAAATAGTGACTGCATATCAAAATCTAGAACTTAAGTGGCACTAAACCGATGCATTTTGAATATTTCTACAGACATTTTCAATTCAAACAAAGATACATTGTTCAGCATCAAAAATGCACGTAAGGTGGGTAATCTAAGGACTAGCGAATGAAAGAAATCGATAGGAATGCAATCTGGCACGATCCCCACCCCCCTGTTTTCGATTCATAACATGAAAGAACTATTATTAGAGAGGTCCGTTTGGAGGTGCTAGTATGAAAACACACAGGCACCTCCATGAAAGTGAAATAAATTTGTACAACGAAAGATCCATACTTCAAGATGCATGAACTTACTATGGTGACCTCGAGATGAAGAACAACAAGAAAAGTGTTGTTCCATTGCTTCATTTTGCTATGTATTTGTAGAAACTTTGGTTCATGTGCACTTACTTCATATCTCTCAATTGCATATAGAAGTTGCAGTTAGACGAAAAGATACGACATCAGAAAAAAAAAAAAAAAACATTAAATGATCAAACATTAATTGCGCAAAACGTTTGCAATTTTTTAGCAAGGAGTTTTAAATGCAATATTCAGTCGTACATTTATTTGCAAATTATATATCGTTTCTTTAGGTCATTATCGCCTTACAAAAAACGACTTATTAATACTAGAGGGAAGATATTAAGAAACTGAAACCTTTTTTTTCACCATTTTTACACTATCAAGTAGTTCATATGCACAGAAAACGACCTTATTTTATCAGATTTGTGTGTTCAGTTAAAATCATGCAAATTTCAATAGTTTTTAATGGTAAGAATCGATTTATGACTAGATATAATACTACACGATAACTCAAAACAAATTTGATACGAAAATTTGTTTCAGTACCAATCAAAATAAAACTATAGGACCCGTCGTGTATCTGACAGTTGTCGATGCATCATATTTTTACATTTAAATGAATTCCATCGGGTTTATATAGCATTTTTCGGGTTTATATGGTTGGCTTTATCGTGATAGTACCGATTTCCATTAAACAGAGACAAAATTTGTCATCATTGTTGAAAAAAATGAGAAAATTTGAAAAATGGGGCGAAAAGTGATCCGATCCTACATGTAGTTTGTTAACCCATATATTATTAGCTCACCTGGCCAAAGGCCATGTGAGCTTTTGCAATCACTCGGCGTTCGTCGTCCGTCCGTTAACTTTTATTCAAAGATCTTCTCCTCTAAAACTACTGGGCCAATGCTAACCAAACTTGGTCTGAATCACCACCAGGGTATGTTCTTTCAAATTTGTGATTTTTATGTCCGTAGACCAAACAACATGGCCGCTGTTACTAAAAATAGAACACAGGGGGGTAAATTGTCGGGTTTTTTTGGCAAATTACTCGAAAACCATTTCAAATATCAAAATTCTGACAGGGTTAAAAATGATCAGCATGATGAGATCTACCTGCCTTGCAATTTCGAAGAATATCCGTTTACCTGTCTTGGAGTTACTGCCCCTTTTCCGTAAAATTTTCAGTTTTCGTTACTTTTAGTCTTATATATTGAAAATGGTAGATGATTGAAGTAAAATTTATGTAACAAAAATGGTCAGCATAGTAAGATCTACATGTCCTGCAATTTTGAAGAAAATCTGACAACCCACATAGGAGTTATTGCCGCTTTTTCTTGTTTGAGATAAAGGTTAAATGTGAATTGCAAATGTGTTAAGGTTTTCCAGAACTACAATTTTTACCTGTCCAGCAGTTCACATCTCATCCAAGATGGCCGCCAGCGGGGAAGATGGTTTAACATAGGACCCTATGGGAAATGCATTCAAAAATCTTCTCCTCTGAAACCACTGAGCCAATTGGGACCAAATTTTGTCACTGTAGTCCTTGGGTGGTCCCCTTTAAAGTTTGTGATTTTTACGTTTGTACCTCATCCAAGATGGGTGCCAGCATGGAGCACAGTTTAACATAGTGACCCTATGGGAAATGTATTCAAATGTCTTCTCCTCTGAACCCACTGAGCAAATTGGAACCAAACTTGGTTACAATAATCTTTAGATGTTTTCCTTCAAAGTTTGTGATTTTTATGTTCATACCTCATTCAAGATGGCCACCAGCAGGGAACATAGTTTAACATAGGGACCCTATGGGAAATGCATCCAAAGATCTTCTCCTCTGAAATTACCAAGCCAAATTGAACCAAACTTGGTCACAATGGTCCTTGTGATTTTTACGTTTGTACCTCATACAAGATGGGTGCCAGCATGGAGCACAGTTTAACATAGGGACCCTATGGGAAATGTATTCAAATGTCTTCCCCTCTGAACCCACTGAGCAAATTGGAACCAAACTTGGTTACAATAATCTTTAGATGTTTTCCTTCAAAGTTTGTGATTTTTATGTTCATACCTCATTCAAGATGGCCACCAGCAGGGAACATAGTTTAACATAGGGACCCTATGGGAAATGCATCCAAAGATCTTCTCCTCTGAAATTACCAAGCCAAATTGAACCAAACTTGGTCACAATGGTCCTTGGGTGGTCCCCTTTAAAGTTTGTGATTTTTACGTTCTTACCTCATTCAAGATGTCCGCCAGCGTGGAACATAGTTTAACATAGGGACTCTACGGGAAATGCATTCAAATGTCTTCTACTCTGAACCTACTGAGCCAAACTGAGCCAATTGATACCAAACTTGGTTACAATTGTCTTTGGGTGATCCCTTCCAAAGTTTGTGATTTTTAGTTTGTACCTCATCCAAGAATGAAAATGTAACATATGGTGAACTGATTTATAGTATGAATGGGTGGTCTATTGGTGACAATGAATAAAACCAGTCACCAGGTGAGCGATACAGGCTCATTTGAGCCTCTAGTTATTATTATGTAAATGTATATCATAATATTGAAAATATATTCCTTCGTCTGCAGAGGCAATACTCTATGCAAATGCCTCGAATATTAAATAACACTAAACAATACACAACAAATATTTTTTCTGTTGTAATGTTATTTTTGTGTGTCGTTTTCATCTAGTATTCTCCCCTAGATATAAAAAAACAGTTACTCTTTACGTTAAATCTAAATCTACTAACCAACGAATCTCGCAATATACGATAACAAACCAATATATTGGTAACTAAATCTGAATACAATATCCAGAAAACATAGAATTGTGACTTTAATTGAAACTTTTACTGTTTTGTCAGACATCGTTCTTGTACAAAATTCTTTACAGAGTGCATTTATTTTCTGAAACAGTAATAAAAGAACAAAATATAGAAATCGCACTTAATAGGACTGGTGATATCTAAGTTCATGGTCATCAAACCCTAATTTACCACTTTGCAAAAGTTATCTTTCTTGAGTTGTCTTCACTTGAAACTCGGGAGTCGGCAAGAAAAGATAATCACTTTGTAAATTGAGTACTGATTGGTTAGTCATTTAGCGCCATTAGAACCCGAATAACCCATGCACAAGCGAGGTCTCCTTTAGTTTTACTCTTCAATGTGGAGATAATAAGTAACAAAATACATTTTACCAAAGTAACTGTGAATTTAGTTTCTACATATGGCCATTTCAACAACTTATGTCTCTTCAGAGATCATGTCAAAACATTTGGAAAAAAAATTAGACCTTTCAGATTTGAATATTTGCAAAAGTATTTATCATGGTCATATACCTCCGATACTAAGGTGGAACTCGATTCTTTACCAGGTTGTGTTCATCATGTGGGACTCGAGTGACTACCCGAGTTCCAACTGAAGCATATAGAGAAGTTTACATGCATATTCGTTGTATTAAATAGGGTTGATAAGAAAATAACCGAACAGAGTTGTCAAGAGCCGAAGTCCAAGACAAATCAGATGGAAACCACCGGAAAAATTGTCGACCGCAATGGCCCTTACTTGGTACAGGCATTTCGAAAGAAATAGTGGGTAAACCGATTTTATGTTATGCCAAACCTCCCCTTCCTTTGCGGTACTGTCCGGTAGCAACTCAACAGCCATTGCTATAGAAAGGTCGTAGACAATTAAAAGAAATAATAAACCCAGTACTAAGTAAAAAAAAATGAACTTGAAATTTGACGTTGGGATGTTAAAGGTCTCGCGCTTCGAATTTTCATACATGTACGTCAATTAAACATGGTTCGTTAGATTGTTTATCAAATGTCCTATCAAAGTTTAACCTTGCATTTGATATGCAACTCAGTTTTAGGTAAGAATAGGTATTTTTTCAAAATTTTGCTCTTCAAATTCAATGGACTTCCAGTACCCATATTTGATCCAGCAATTAAATATGCAAATAACAAAATACCGAAGTTACTTTGAATTTTAATTCTGCATATGCGCATTTCGACAACTTATGTCTCTTCAGTGCAGATAAAATCTAAACGTTTGGAAGACCATCACCTCAAAGATGTTTAAAAACTGATCAATATGATCTAAATGTAAAGCAAAAATTGGCTAAGGACAGAGGTTTGCGTGAGGGAGATACTCCTTAGTTTTCAACAAAATTTACAAAAATTTAGATATTGTAAGGTTCCAAAATAGAATCGGCGTTCGGGTCAGCACCGAAGTACTGACTACTGGGCTGGTGAATACCCTCGGGGACTTACAGTCCAACAGCAGTGGCATCGACTCAATGGTAACAAATAACAAAATACCGAAGTTACTATGAATTTCAATTCTGCATATGCGCATTTCGACAACTTATGTCTCTTCAGTGCAGACAAAATCTAAACGTTTGGAAGACCATCAACTCAAAGATGTTTAAAAACTGATAGAGAACAAATAACCAATATGATCTAAATGTAAAGCCAAAATCGGCTAAGGACAGAGCTTTGCATGAGGGAGATACTCCTTAGTTTTCAACAAAATTTACAAAAATTTAGATATTGTAAGGTTCCAAAATAGAATCGGCGTTCGGGTCAGCACCGAAGTTCTGACTACTGGGCTGGTGAATACCCTCGGGGACTAACAGTCCACCAGCAGTGGAATCGAACCTGTGGTAATAAATAACAAAATATCGAAGTAAATGATAAAAAATGCACAGATTTTACGATATGGTCGGCCTTGCATCCGGACAAGCAAAAATATCCGAAACATCAATGTAGGTGTTTTATTCAATCAGATTGACGAATAAAACATTTAGTGATATTGCAATAATTATTAAATATCAGAAACCATCTTATATATATTTAGAAATAGTTCTTTCACACAATCATTAATTTTACTTTGGAAAAACGAATTGCCTTACCTGTCAAAGACAGAAATATTTCTGTTGTGCATATCTGTATTAAAATGAATCAAAATATTGTGGCTTTGTATGTTAATAACTTTGATTTTCTCGAAAATAATTCTAGTTTCAAGGAAATTCATAACTGAATATTACTTTTGTGTTAAGTGCTCAGTACTACAAGGATTGGGAACCAGTTCATTTTCACACAGAGATCAGTAAAAAGTCTAAATTGGGGAGTGCAGACCATGAACTTGGGTATAGTCTTTTTGAGCTCTGAAAATAGCATTATCGACCGCTTGTCTATATGGATAAGGGTAATAACAAATTTAAATTACAGAACAGAATTGTCAGAAGCCCTAATGCAAAGTACAAAAAGATTAAGGAGATGCAAAACCACTGAAAAATAGACCCTTTCACGATAACTGCGGTCCTGCGAATTTGAGTGGAAAATAAAAACAGTTCATACAAAAATGACGTCGTACGACAATTAATCACGACCCTAGTTATCGTGAAAGGGTCTATTGCAAACCACAATGTTCCTGACTTGGCACAGGTTTTTCAAAATGATGGATTTAGCCGATTAAATGGACTTAAGCACCTCCTTTTAGTGCGATAGTGTTCGGTAGCAAATGCTACTGAAAGTTTCAAACAATGCAGTATCAAGTATAAAAAATTCTTGAATCACAGTTCATTCAGTCCATAATTGAAATCTTCAAATTTGTCTAGAAGAACAGTCATCTTTTTATGAACTTCTTTAATGACCGTATGAGATTTTTTTTTATTAAATATTTGGAAAAAAATCAAAGCATACGTAATCAAAGTGCCAATTGTGAACAAATGACCTGTAGGGCCTTTAAGGTAAATTTGGAGTGAAAAACGAATCTTCCTTACATTAATAGGGTCTGTAAGTCTCGTCATGTGACACCGAGAAATCACGATAAAATTGCAATTTGAAAACGTTTCCCGCTAAAATATGACGTTACATGATTATGACGTTCTAATTTTATGTGTGAAACGTCATATGCTTTTGCTTTAAATGCAACTTCTGGGTACAAACTATGTACCCGGAAGTTCATAATTGTACGAGACTTACAGGCCCTATTACTGTAAAAGTAGTAATTTTCGCGGTGTACTATATTTCGCCATTTTCGCGGTTGACAAAAGACGGTGAAAATTAGTACCTGCGAATATCTCAGAAACAACAGGAAGGTACTCATATTTTTTCCATTGTTCCTGAAAGTTGGGAAAATTGATACCCGCGTATATATCCCAGTTCAAGAATATGAGAAAATTAGCAACCACAAAAATTAATACGTTTACAGTATTTTTTAAAGTCTTTAAATACGCTTTTCAAAAACGATTAATGTAGTTTTTCAAGAAAAAGTAACTTTGGTCCAGTTAGTGTAAATATCTTTCAGCTTTTACACATTTATTTGTTTAATGGTCTTCCAAATGTTTTGATTTGCACAGAAGGGGCATAAATTGTAAAAATAGCAACCAATCTGCAGAAATAAATTTACAGTAGTGATCGAGAAAAAAGGAATTACATGACCTCGAAGTTATCTAATATCTTATAAGAACATAGCTGTTTTAGAAGGAAATATTGAAAATTGAGTTTATACTGAAAGACTTGTTTTGGAGAAGCGCAATCACACAATAAATGTGTGTAATAACAAAAGTACTGGACAAAATTGTAAAGAGCCAAAATCCAATAAATCCAAAAGACAATGCAGGCGTAAAGCCACCATTAAAATTGCACATAGCAATGTTCCTGACTCGGTACAGGCATTAAAACAGAAAAGATGGTTGATTTTGAAAGGGGTGTTGGGTGTAATATTTTTGATTAAAAATGTCATATTATCAAAATTGAGTTATCTTAGTCATTAAATGTAAAAATCAATTCGCTAGACAATGGTGCAGATGTTAATTTCATCAACATCCGGTTGCACTATTTCTTGAAACTGACACGAGACAACCAATGAGCAAGTGAGATCAATGACTAAACATGTTGATTATTAAGTTCATCTAACATCATTTGGGAAGTATTTATTTTGAACAAGAATTAGAGAAATTTATATTTTCTCTTTTTATAGGTGTTTTTCTTGTGCAGTTCCTTGGTGGATTGTGGCATGTCATTGTTATTATCGGACATTGCAGGTGTTTGGTGTTATCATTTGTGTTTGAATTATGGCGCCAAACCTTTCCTACCAGCTAACAGTATTTGTAAAAGTACTTTTTCCGATGTCGTATGACATTTTAAAATCTATGAAAACTGCAAGTTCCGGTTTCGGTTTTAGTTACATAATTGCAGATTTCATACGGAGTTATGAGATTTTAAAGTCTATGAGATTTTAAAGTATTCGACGTATGTCGGAAGTGTCTGAAAATTTACTTTTTATATAATTCAATTCTAGTACATTATAGGAATAAACAATTTTCTGGAACTGTCAAGAATATTAACATGACAAACAAACTATAAGCTTCTGAGACAAGAAGTTGACGGGGGTTTGTGGGGAACGACATTTGCAGTAAATTGACTTAAAAATGGAAACACATGAAATAAAAAAGCGAAATGTACACTTTTACAACAAGTAGACAAGAGCCAGATTTTTAACCTGGCGCAGCACTTTTTGTTTTATACTTGGGGGGGAGGTCAGGGGCTATATCATCGTACGAAAAAATGTTGAACAAAACAAATTTTATGTAGTTTTGCTATAATAAGGGTATATTTATTATTACTTTTTTTAATTATTACAAATCATTATTAAGCAAAACAACAAATTATTTTTCACAACCATTAGCACAGCCATGAGTTACACTACAAAACACTAAAAGTCTGAAACGGGCACTTTTTGTACTGAAAAGTAGTGAAAAGTACTCGACCAGTCTCAACTTGTCTGAAAATTACTAAAGTAGTCTCGACCAAAGTCTGATTCAGTCTGAAATTTACTGAACCAGTCTCGACCTGTCTCAACTAGTCTGGACCTGTACTGAAAGAGTCTCGACCTGTCTTGACCAGTCTGAACCTGTACTGAAAAGTCTCGACCTGTCTCGACCTGTCTGATATAGTACTGAAAGTGTCTCGACCTGTCTCGACTAGTCTGATTTAGTACTGAAAGAGTCTCAACCTGTCTCGACCAGTCTGATTTAGTACTGAAAGAGTCTCGACCTGTCTTGACCAATCTAAAGTTGTAATGAAATAGTTTTGATCTTGAAAATCTCTTATATGCTTTGAATAAGTAAATTAATTTAGTGTTTAAAAATTGAATTCTTAAATCAACCCTTCCTGCATTGATTGCAAAATGTTCTCAGATGCTTTCATTTATACTTTTATATATAAAATATCAAAAATTCTAAATTCACCTTATCAGCTAACATTACCATATGAGGAACATAAAAATAATATACTATATAGCAATAGTTTTATACTACAAATGTACTACATTTATTAGCGCAAGCCATACTAATAAAGAAAGAATAAAATAGAACAATTAACTGTCATGATTTTACCTTGTTCAGAATTTTTGTTTTTCTACTTTTTATTTTTTTTTAATTTGCAATTGGTTTTTATCTAAGAAAAGGAATTTTTGCTATCGATGTAATTGAAGTTTTAAAACATCAATTCCCCTTCAAATTTAACTTGTGTACCACTTATCAAGTTATGAAACATGTGGTTGCCAAAAATTGCTATTTCAGGTACATGTTATATTCTATGTTGTAATATAAAAGTTACACGTAATATACGAATACTTTATTTCCATATACAAATACAGTACATAGGAGTTACACAATTCACGTTATACAACATTATCAGTTATATTATAATTACAATACACAATTATACTAATAAATAAATTCAAAATGCAATTCAAGATATACAACACAAAATATCTCAGTTATGTATTAATGCCAATACAATTATAAATAAATAAATAAATAAATAAACGACGGAGTTTGGTTTACCGTACATATGCTAATTGTGAGATTTACGTCGTTTTTCGGCCAAACATAAATATTTGCCGAGGTTATTGAGTTCCTTTACATTACACACGGACAATAATTGGATGAGTTTAAAAGCAGATGGTTTTACATAATAATATTGCTTGATATACTTTTGTCTAAGATCAAGATAACTAGCACATTCAAAAATAAAATGATATTCATCTTCAATTTTTCCTTGATCACACATATAACATTGACGTTCTTCTCTTGTAATATTATAATATCTACCAGTTTCTATACACAAAGAGTGAGCATTTATTCTATATTTAGTAATAAAAGGCACATACATACTATTTACTGGTCGATTTAAATAAAATTGAAGTTTAAAGCCTTCATGTATAAATCTATAATAAATACATTTTGGTGATCCTTCAAAAAATGATAAACCTTCCGTGATATAATTATCAACAACCCTTTTTCTGAATTCATATAAAAATAACTTATTGCTAGTTACACTTTGTGATGACCACACATCATTAAAACCGTACTGGTATAATAAGTCTCCAACTTTACAAGCCCAATTTAGCTTTGAGTTTGGTTTTAAGATTGAAGTCTCATACATATCATCATAAATATGCTTCAAGATACAATTTTCAGTAGTTAACAGCTTCAACCAATATGATATCATTCTAACATATCTATCAACATACAATGGACTCCTTCCTAGTTCAAAATACACCATATGATTTACAGTTGATGTCCTAACTTTTAATATGCGTAAATAACACAGATGTTAATATATAAACCACACAATTTTTACCTGAGGCCATATCACTCACCTGTGTCATTTTAATTTGTTAATTGAAGGTGTAACTGATGATGGTAATCAACTGAATTTGCAATATGCAATAATAAACAATTTATCGAATATATAAGAAAAATATGTTTGAGATAAATTTTGTCTACGCAAATATTCAAAATTCATATTTTCTCTTATTTATTTAAGATAATGATTATATGTAGAGATTTTGGGTTTGTTTTACTTAAACAAGAGAATGTATTTGAAATTAATTTTTGAGAAAAGAATTATTTATTTTTACTTCAGTAACAAATTTCTAGAAGTGTAGAATAAGAATAAGAATATTTTATTAACCTAATCAAAGGGCCCATAAAGAGCATATACAGTAGTGCCTCCATTATAAGACCACCCCTGCTGCAAAAAGAATGTGGTCTTATAATGGAGGCGGTCTGATTTGGGAGGTATCAAACTAA
>MJUU01022985.1:0-26137 GCA_002080025.1 Modiolus philippinarum
CCCACGTTATCCATTTTTATCGCTCTATAAATAGAATCACATGATCTGAAAATCAAAGTATTGTTTGTAATCCCATGTCCTATAACACAGCCAAGCATATCTAAAAGTAATAAAGATTTTATTTTATTTATTTTTTGGTTAGGTTTACACTTTTTTGTCTTATGTATGTTTATTTTATTGCACTGCTGATTTAGGGACCGACCATTTAACCTGAAAGGGGGGGGGGGTTATGGTTTTTTTTTCTGGACAGAAAATTTTTTTCGCGCTTCGCGCGAAACAAATTATTTATTTTTTGCACGCGTATCAACAAAATATTTTTTTTTCAAAAGTAACATTATTTTTTTTTGCCAGAAAGCCTCATTCAGAAATTTTTTTTCCATTTTGGCAGCCAAAATATTTTTTTCACATAAAATCAGATCCAAAATATTTTTTTAGAAAAAAACCATAGCCCCCCCCCCTTCAAGTTAAATGGTCGGTCCCTTAGGGATGACACGCTCATTGGAAATGGGGATGCACGGCAAGCTTAGTATAAAATATATGTTACATACGTATGGTCTCTTTCATACGATGCCGAAATACCGATCTGCACAACTGAAATATATTGCAAAATCGGCATTTTATAGTCACATATTATTGATATTTCTGGTTTTAAACGAATATCCTCATAGATTCTCTAGAGATACGATAAATTTTGCATTCAGGTATAAACAACCAACAAGAAATCAATTTTTCAATCTTTTTGTCACGAAGGTATAGGCACTGGTTCAATAGATTCAAGAGTGTCAAATATACATATTTATCATTTACAAGTTCCAATATTTACAAACTAAATTATTTATAAAATATCACAAACACATCCATTCAGTTCAACTTTCAACATAACAACTGTCTCAGATTCACACAGTCTAGCCTCATACCATTCTCACACATTAACCCCCCGCATCTGAATAGGTTTTCAGGGGCTTTGGCTACAGAGCTGGTGGTGGATAGGGGAATGCCCTGTCTTTGTGGGGTAGTCAGGTCATAATACGGAAAGCCTGACCGCGAACCATTGTAGCCGAACTGTGTGGAGAAACTCCACGCTCCATGCAGTATAAAGACCCCTTCTATATTTCTCTAAAGAGAGCAGACGCATTGGGTGTCGTATAGAAGGCTAAATTTCCTGCCCCTACCCATTTCTCCCCTTTTCCAGTGGTAATAAAAAAGTCGTTGCCCCGCTTGTCCCTTCCTCCTTTATTACTTACAATTTGTTTGAATTGATTAACTTGTTCTCGTCCTGATATAGCTGAAATATTGCTCATTGGACGTTTAACTCTAACTAATCAATCAATCACTTTAACCCCCATAAATTTATAAGTTAGAATGACATTAACTGCAGACCGTGAAATAGCACAGCAGAAGTTTATAACCCGTTGAGCTGTATTTGTCAGACAGGGCATAGGAGAATGCCCTGTCTGACAAATTCTGCATCTTTACATTTTAAAATGTAGTTCAAATGACCTCGGCAACAAGCAGCAGCACTGATCGATGCGGTATACAAATATTAGCTAATTTTATTTGAACTGTAATAAGTTCACGGTTATCATCCCCATTTCATTGGGATTAGGGAAAAATTAATGTCTCGTTCATGGAATCATAATTTTGCATTTTTGTCAAAAGAAGAAGAAAAACGGAAGAAGAAGAAGAAGAAGAAGAAGAAGAAGAAGAAGAAAAATCGGTATAATATCGCCATTTACATCAGTAATTATTATGTAACATGTTTGCATTTATATTGCAAAATCATTTGTTGTTCTGTATCAGCTTTGAGTTTGATACGTCTTCGAAAATGTTTTGATTTAATCTGCACTGAAGAAACATATAAGTTGTAATGACCATCTACATGTACAGAAATTAAATGGTAGTTATTTATTAACAATCTTTCAGTAGCAATTGCTGTTGAAATACAACCGAACATTACCACAATGGGATGAAAAGTGTGACGTGAAAAACTGGTTTCACCCATCGTAAGTAAGAATCGATGTACAACTTTTCCTGCGGTTTCACACCTGTTTTAACTATTTGACCTTTAGATTTAGAATCCTGACAAATTTAATAAGTAATTTTGTTATCACACCTATTTCCAGTTTATTACCAGTTCTGTTTGTTTAGTTTGTGTCTTTAAAATTTGTTGTTTAATTTGAATTTATTTTATATTTCCATATATTTTGACGTTTCATTTCCGAATCCCCCAACCCCCAATGACTTTGTCGAGGTTTTGAATAATCCTATCAAAAAGTATTTTAATGATACATGTCTTTAACACAAATTAAAATTTCGTGTCCATTTTAAATAAGGAAATAATATTTTGACAATCTTCTCTGCAAATACGAATTCAGGAACGATACGGATTTTTTTAAATTGGTCAATATAATTTGATTTATGGTTAGTTTTGTCTGAAACCTGAGTAATATGAAAAACAATTACATGTTAAAAAGAACTACTTGTTTACACTGTTTGTTGTCTTTGTCCAAAGTATAAAAGGGAAACTAGCCATATTCCTTTTCTTGTGCGACGGTCATAAAGATATGTTTGGAGTTTTATGATATCAGGTCTAGTAAACTTGTTTTTTGAACGACAATATGTTGATTTTTTTATACCTAATCATAATCTTATATCTCTTATCAACTAATCTGAGAAATAATTTATTACTTTCAGTTTGCTTATTTATTACAATCAGTTTGGCTATCGAGAAAGCAATTTTGCATGTTTGTGGTTGTATTTCCATTTTGATTATTATTTGTTATTCAAATGTATTATCTCTGTACCAATGTATTCACTATAGATTATTTCCACACACAAATTTGTTGATTATCTCCTAATAATGAAAAGATATGTCAAATCATATTAATTTACCATGTCTAATAATTAAACAAGTTATTATGTTGTTTCTCTTAGTTTGTTCAGAATCAACTAATAATGAGAAAAATGTTTCATAGCAGAAGACACATACCCAGTACACCAGTATGTTAAAAGTATTTTTGAAAAAAAAATGTTGCAACATTGGCTTGTGAGCTCTTAAAATGTACCAAAATTAAAATCGAAAAATAAAAGTTACATCAAACAAAAGATCAAAAGTTAAAACTAAAGAAATTAAAAAGAATCGACAAATGTTTCGGCATTCAGCCTTTCACTCTAGGTCATTATTTACATAAATAAAACACAGTAAAATATCTTTGACAGCGTCAGTCACTAGTTCAGCCTATAAATATCGAATGTAGGACAGAAAGTCACAGGACAAAAAGTCACAGACAAAAAGTCACGGACTAAAAGTCACAGGACAAAAAGTCACAGTTTAAATTAAAAACATTTAGGACAAAAAGTCACAATTTATAAATTTTGTCTTTTGAACAATATATTAGGATAAAAGTAACATTTTGAATAATGAATAAATAAAAGGGAATACATTTCCTTCAATTTTATTTTAAATGTGGCATGTATGGGGTCCTTATCTTGACTTGCCATTCTGCTCATGCAAGACATAAATTCTAGGAATGTTTATTCTATCATTTCCTGTATTGGGCACTGACATGCAGTAAGTGTTATCTTTGAAAATTAATAATCATGACAGCCAATTATTCTACATGTATGGCTTTTCATGTTATTGGAGAGTTAAATTGGTACACAAACACTATAATTTGAATCAATATATGTTTAGATATTAATTAATTATTGCTTAATTGGCATCGGTTTGACAAGAGATGATACCCTATCATTTGTGTTATTACCGGTTATAGTTTAAAAGAAAGAAATTATTTTGTCATTAAAATATTAGTATACTCAGAAAATTTATATGTTTAAAAAAAAACAAAGTTTTTCAATTCTGTCAAATTTTATTTCTAAATCTTATCAATAAAATTCCATATGTAGTTGCTGTACTTCAAAAATAATATAAATATCATATCCAATTTCATGAGTCAGTTGATATAATTGTGTGACCATTTTGTTCTATATACACATGAAGCAAAAATATGAGTTGTGACTTTTTGTCCTGTGACTTTTTGTCCTAGCAGATTTGTGACTTTCTGTCCTGTGACTTTTTGTCCTGTGACTTTCTGTCCGTTTACCTAAATATCACATAACAACCAGCTAAGAGAAAACGATTGCTTAGCATTCAGATCCCTATGTTTTAGAATGCCCAGTCTGAATTTTCCTGACCTCCAAACATTTTTACTTTTTGGCAGTGGTTGGAGAGTCTGAAATGGATGCCGACTGGATAATCCATATTTTATGGACGAAAAATGTGTTCCACAAATCGATTAGGGACCGACCATTTAACTTGAAGGGGGGGCTATGGTTTTTTTTCTAAAAAAATATTTTGGATCTGATTTTATGTGAAAAAAATATTTTGGCTGCCAAAATGATGAAAAAAAATTTTCTGAATGAGGCTTTCTGCCCAAAAAAATAATGTTAGTTTTGAAAAAAAATATTCTGTTGATACGCGTGCAAAAAATAAATAATTTCTGTCCAGAAAAAAAAAAACCATAACCCCCCCCCTTCAGGTTAAATGGTCGGTCCCTTACCAAGTCGGAGGGATGTCTCTCCAAAGTATATCTTTGGCATTGCCTACATATGATTGCATACACAATATTTTCAATTGTGTATTGTGTATCCGTTGTTTAAAGTGAACGTGTTAGCAAAAACATGGGTTTGGTAAGTTTCGACAGTATTGATACATGTAACACATCTGAGTCACTTACACACTTTCGTTCACCTACTATCAGCCAGCACTAGTATTGTTTACTAAATGAGCACGTAGATATTTACCTCGACTTAAAGGGAAAGTGACTGAAAGACATCAGCTTTTATCTGTCTTGCATAAGAGAATGTACGGATGGCTATGTTGTGGGGATGGTAATTGTGAACAAGAGGTACACTGTCATTCTGTGACTTATGTTTTGGACGTATAGAATGTTGTCTTCTCTGTTTGCAAACGTAATCTGAGGTTCTGTTAACAACGGCGTTGGAATACTTCCTTGCAGTGATGATTACTTTATATCGAATTTTCTGTAAATTTAGTTTTTTCGATAACTTATGTCTCTTCAGTGCAGATGAACTCTAAATATTTGGAAGACCATATACCCAAGGATGTAAAAAAAAACCGATGGATCACAAATGATCAATATGATCGCAGTGAAGAAAGACGTCAATTTGTTACACATATTTTGTTCTAAAAGTGTTTTTGTTGTCAATCTGAGGTGTGAATTTTAACCAGATCGATAAACATACTAATAGTTTTTGTTAGGTTTTTGAAATTTGTAGAAGATAGATGAATTTAAAGTTACGTTGTGTCGATTTTTAGTTTTTATTTTCCTAGTCCAATGTCACCTAAAGATAATAAAACAAAACCGTCAAAGAAGTATTAATTTTTAAGTAAAGGAACAGCTAGTTTTGTGTGTATTAACCCCTTGGTTCTAATCAAGTTGCAAGAACTTTTCTTCCGTTTCATAAACACGAATAGCTAGTTACAAGAGTATTTTTTTGTTTGCATTCATATGCTCAAAATACATACAATGTAACTTTATCACGGAAAATAAAGGATACAATGTAGTAATACAATGCGTTCGGCAGGGATCCAGTTTGTTAGTATAAGATGAAATTCAGAATAAATTGTAAGAACATCTGTGATTGGATGATAATCAATTCAAAGATATTAAAACAAAACTGTGTTATGATTAATATATCAAAATATTAATATCAGTCACATCCTGCTGTTCACAATGTGTGACCTTTTAATACCGGGAAATTTCCTATAATTAAATTGTCACCCTTTTGACCCTTAATTTACACCCAGAAAAGCAATGTGAACCCCCATTTTTATTACAAATTTTTGAAGCTATTTTGGTGTACTTGTTATTTATAGGACACTCGGGCAGTGAATAAAATTGAACGCATTTGGCAGAATTAGTCTCATGTCCCATTGCGCATGTGCGTGTTATCTCGTCGGCCACTACGATAATTTTATAATAGAAATTGATTACATTGATTTTAATTCGATAATTTCAATGCAATAAAGCGGGTAAATCAATTTTCCCTTTATGAATTATTAAAGTTCAATAATTTCTCTTTCTTTTGGTATACATATCGTTGAAATCAATTAAACTTTAGGCCCGTCACATTTGAATCAAAAATATCTGGTATAAATTCCCATTTAACCAATGTTAAGATGGGAGTCAATTTCGGTAAAAATGCATAAATATCACTCTTTGGAATTTTTTGGGGTCATTTCTAATTTTTGTACAGTTTCCCTTGATATCATTAGCAAGAAGAAGGAAAGGACAACACAAAGATAAAATAAAAATAAATTAAGTTATTAATCCGTCATTTTTTAGTTGACATCGCTTACTTTTTCACGTTTGTTTTGTATTAAACGCAAAGGCGCATATAACTATACTTAATAGACGCTGTTTGTATTTAAACACCCAGCTTGGCTAACTATGCTAATTGTAATGAAATAATGAAACAATTCCTCTTTAAGTTGTCACAGTAGAAATAAAATAGTAAAAGTTCCATTTTGAATCAATGTTACCTAAATCTTCTGCTCCTCATACAGTGTAGTTTATTTTTTATTAAAGACTTAATTTACATCATTAAGATCTGCAATTAACGTATGCATATAGGCCTTTTCAAAAATCATTTGGTCCGCCCTTCGGTTTCAGCATTTAAATACAAATAAGCAGCTCCGGTTATCAACCCAACACGGCAAGTGTTGTTCATCCTAAACACAGTTCATAAAACTGTTTATATTTAAATTACAGTGTTTACTGTGACACTGCACTAATTTTATTATAATTAAAATGTATTCTGGGCTGAAGCTGTGTATTATAAGCCAACCGTACGAGTGATAACCGGAAGCGAAGAGTGTGTGTACCTCCATTTGATGGGAGAGTTTAAATCCAGGAAAAGATAACAACACTTTTCGAAAAGGCCTACATATATAGTGATATAAAACACAACCATGTCATAATTCATATCGTCTTATAAGTTTTAGATTTGCAATACACAAGCAGTCGAGATAGAAATCTGATGTTAGGTTAGGCTGTAAGGTCAATTATTCTTAAACGAATCAATTCGCTACGAGGGTAAATGAGAACTTAAGCGTAATCAATTTTCAAAAATGTAGATGTGGCCAGTTACTTGTCCTCTATTCATGATAAATATGTCGTCGTTCCTGCCTAAAAGCCCTTAATAACAACACTTTTAAATGCAAAAAAAAAAAAACAACAAATGGTGCAGTGTATGATACTCCACCACGTTTCACAAAATGTAAAAGGGACATGACTAGAGAACTGTATGTACCGCTGAACCCCAAATTATATTTGGCAAGTGTTTTGTAGTAAACAAATTACTAAAGTACATACTAAGTTTGAAAACAGTATGATATTTCATTTACAAGTTATCAGTCGGAAACCAGAATATTTGCAAAATTTCGAAGTTTCAGGGGGCATAACTCATGAACCCCTTGGACCTCTGAACAAAAAATAAAACTTGGTTTGTGATTCATAGTAAAAACTTACATACCACGTTTGACGACAGTATGTTATTTTGTTCACAGGTTATCAGTCGGAAACCCTAAATTTGCAACATTTCAAAGTTTCAAGGGGAATAACTCATGAACCCCTTGGATCTCTGAACCCTAGTGTTTTTTGGTAAACAACTTAAATACCAAGTTTGAAGACCTTATGTTACTTCGTTCACAAGTTATCAATCGGAAACCTTCAGTGGACCGACGGACACACGACTCAAGGTATCACATACTTACATCGCCAGTATATGTAGCGGGGTATAAAAATTATTACATTAATGGTTTAAAACAAGAACTAGGCGTTGATACTTTCAAAGGCAATTCAACTTACAAAGTTACTGCTCTGTCTATAGGGGAGATCTTACAGAACCATAATTCTTCCGTAAATGGCGGTTTAGAGTGGAAGACGAACCTTGTGATATTGGAGCACCAGACCTCATCTCCCATGGGTAAATGACAACCATAAGTGTTCATTTTTGTAATACAACAATCGATGTCGATGCCACTGCTGGCGGACTGTTAGTCCCCGAGGGTATTCACCAGCCCAGTAGTCAGTACTTCGGTGCTGACCCGAAAGCCGATTATATTTGGAACCTTACAATATCTAAATTTTTGTAAATTTTGTTGAAAACTAAGTAGTATCTCCCCCTGCATAGCTCTGTCCTTAGCTAATTTTGGCTTTAGATTTGATCATATTTGTTATTTTTTCTCTATAAGTTTTTAAATATCTTTGAGTATATGGTCTTCCAAACGTTTAGATTTTATCTGCACTGAAGAGACATAAGTTGTCGAAATGCGCATATGCAGAAAGTAAATTCACAGAAACTTCGGTATTTAGTTATTCGTAAAACCATGACTAAACGTAATCAAACACCTAACGTTACAATGTAATGTGGCAATTACTCGCACAGTACAGGTTTCCAGATTTTTTTAGTTGTATTTTACGGAAGAAATATAGAATCGGACCGACTGAGAAACGACATTTCTACACTAGAGATGATTAAATTTTCAAAATTTTAAACGCGAGGCTATCGAGCGTGTAGAAATGTCGTTTCTCACGAGATACGGTTGTTGATTTTATTTCTCTAATAATTTTAAGGAGATTTGGACAAAAACATGACCCCCTTTTCTGATGATCCGAAGTAAATGTGTTCTTTGAGCATGACGTCATCAGGCATGGTTGCCTTTTTCTTGACGTCACAATGGTCAAGTCGGAAAACGGCAAACATATTTGTCATAATTGAATTTCATCCATTCACTTGCCGAGAACAACATTCTCTCTAGAGAGGAGAAACGTATTTCTCCAACCGTTCAAGAAACGTGAAAACAGGGCAGAAATTAGAGAAATATAGTATCTATCCTTTCAAGTCGTTGATTATCATAGTTCTTCTGTCGAAAGGGTTAAACACTAAAAGTTCGAGCTTTAGCGAGAACTTTCATGCTTAATCCTTGAGAATGTAGAACAATGATAATCAACGACTTTAGTGTTTTAGTGTCTACCCCGTCGCAGGCCTCTACAAACAATACTGTGGCGCCAATGGATATGAAATTTACATTGCAAGAAAATCAACAAAAGCAAATCGATCAATAGGTAATTCAAGATAAATAAACAATGTATGCATTGAGTAAATACTTTTTATATTGATTTATACTCGAAATAAATTTATTTAAGATATATTTTGCTATTTGAAGAAAAGTTCGTGACCTTTTCAATAGCCAATGAAATCGCGAGTTCAGTTATTAACATTTTGGAGAACAGTTTGATCTCCTTTGGAATGAAATTGACGAGAACAGCATAACAATTAGAGATATATGATCTTTCATTCGATCAAAATCAAATAGCAGGATATCTTACATTTCGCTAAGCTCAATTCGAGAAAAAAACGACATTCTTACACTTGTGAAAGATATACCGCTCTTCAATTTGATCCTTTGCAAGATCATTTTAATCAGTTTTGCTTTCCTTTGGGATTTACACCAAGGATGAAGACACGGATCTCCACTTTATGTACTGGGTACCATAATTGCATAAATGGCAATACATACAAGGATACATCGCTGGATCTGCCAAATGTTCTACAAAACCTATATCTAAGTTGTTAACCTCCAGTTGTAAACGAGGGCCTTCAAAAATATTGTAAGAAGCGGTGAAATATATGTGGATATTGGCAACTCTAAAAATTTACTCTAGATCATTATCAAACTGTTACAGCATTATAAACTTTCCACACTTTATACTACCATTCCTCATGAACAACTAAAGTCTCGACTGAAAAGATTTTAATCATAGATGAGTCTGTAGTAAGAGCGGTGAACGGAGATATAGGTACATTGTTATGGGTAGAAAACAAGCTTACTTTGTGAAAAATGACTCCGAATCGGAGAAGAAATATACAAAAGAAGAGGCGATTAAAATGTTAGAGTTTCTGATCGACAATTTTCTTCTGCAGTTGGAGGACTTGTTTTTCAACAGACTATCGGAATTCCAATGGGCAATAAATGTGCACCTCTTCAAACAGATCTGCTTCTCCATTTTATGATGCTGAATTCACCGAACAGTTTCTTCAAAAGAAAGATAAAAAACTATTCCAATCGTTCAAGTTTAGCTTCCATAATACAGATGATATTTTGTCACTAAACAACCATCGCTTTGGCGATTTCCTTCATCTGATCTTAAAAAGCTCGAAATTAAGGATACTACAGACATTTTCTCATCGGCCTCGTTCCAACCTGATCTTGAAATTGACTTTGAGGTAGACTTCGAACTAAGCTGTTTGACAAGCAATGACTTTACTTTTCCAATAGTCAACTTCCCTTTTCTTTGTAACATTCCAATAGCGCCAGCATAAAGAGTTTACATCTCCTAGCTTATTCACTACTTAAGGGTCGGTCGTCGATACAGTGACTTTCTTAATAGAGCACGGTTGCTCACAAATAGGCTACTTAAACAAGAGTATGCTACCTATAAGTTAAAGTCATCACTTCAGAAGTTTTACGGTCGACAACACCATCTTGTGGACTTCTATGGGATGTCTGTTTCCCTAATGACAAAATGTCTTTCCCTTCAAAAGCTTAATTGTTGCTTCCCTACCGCATTTGACATGTGCAACACGGCGGGTGTCTTATAAGAAGCAGGAGATGGTTATTTTTTGTCCGTGTTGTTCATCGTTGTATGTGTGTGTCTTCATATATCTTTTCTTTGCCATACTCATTTTATGTCTTTCTTTCATTTTTTCACATGTTGCAATTGTTCTTGATTGTTCGTTTTAGATCGACGGTTCGGTTAACACTTACCTGTTAGTTGTTTTCACTCAGTTTGTACAGAATCAATTACTACGGGAAAATATGTCAAAGCAATAGTAACATGTCTTATTACAGAAATGATTTGTTCTCACCAACCCAGTAGTAAGTACTTCGGTGCTGACCGGAAAATCGATTTATTTGGAAACTTGCCATTTCTGAATTATAAAGTTTTGTTTAAACTAAGGAGTATCTTTCCCACGCATAGCTCTTTTTCTTGGCTGGATTTTAGCTTTTCTATTTAGATCCTATTGGTTATTTGTTCTCTGTCAGCTTTTACGTTTATTTCGGTTATGGACTTCCAAAATGTTTCGATTTAATAGCACTTAAGAGATGTAAGTCGAAATGCACATATGCAGAATCTAAATTAACAGTAACTACCGTATTTTCTTATTTGATATATCTACGTTCATAAATTACTTCACAATAATGCAAAATGATAGTCATCATTGGCTTGGCTTTAAAGTGTATTATGCCGACTTTATTTTGGTACAGTGGGCAATATATGGAAATAAATTTTAGGCATACATTGCTGTACACTAATGGCTGTATCTGTATTTACATATTGTTCGTTGTTGGTTTGTCTTGGCATGTAAACTTAATTACATGTAATGCTCAAAATGTCCATACTTAAATCTTTTTGGCGAAAGTGTTTGGCACGTGCCCAGATCCCAGCCAATAACACAGATTTTCTTATTTTACCAACGATAATAGAGATAACTTCAAAACTTTGAGTCTTTCTATCATTTATTTATTTATAGATTTTATTAATTATATTTTTATATTTTGATTTTGGGTCCCATGTCCGATACCTAAATAATTCTACTTATCTTGTTTTATTTCATAAATTCGACTATCTGTTGAATGTGAAACTTTCTTGAACACTGTGTGGCAAGTTCAAATGGTTGAAATCATTATCTTTGTTGATACAATAAATGTGACTCCCGATAAATGTTATTATTATTGAAGTAAAATATATATTATAATAATAATTACTTTTCAAAAGTCGCATGTATTGTTTCTATGATGAAAATGATCTCACTTATTCGCACTTGTAAGACGATTTTTTTGGTAATAAGTACTTCTTTTCTGACAACTTTTAGATTATGGCTTTCAATATTATTTGATATTAATGCTGCTGATGAGAGGTTACTCCTTGAAACACGTGTACAGCATAACGAAATTTACTGTTTTTACGCAACATCGATATTGTTTGTATTTAGTCTAGATTTCAAATTGTATCAGACAATAAAAATTCTTTATTGCCCAGATAAAAGGGACTACCATTTTCAGGTTTAAAATTCCTGCCCATATCCTCAGATGTTTTTCTTCACTTTACTTTATCCTCTCAAATAAGCTATTTTTTTGCACATGATACCATTTTCTTTACAATTATTCATCTGGACATACTTGTAATGCACAAAAGTAAAGGTTCGTGGTAGAATATACTAATCAAGGATTCAAGTCCAAAATGTTTTTCAGGCTTTTTTCTCAATATACACGCTGACTGTGGCTCTTAATAACACAACAGCAGTAGAATACCGAAGGAACAAAGGAGTGGAGTTTACAAAAATCGAAGTCCAAAGACATGGCCAAAACGAGAATAAATGATAATATATATATAATAATAGTATTAATAAATGACGATTTGACCGATGAAAGTAATATATGAGGTTAGACAAGTTTATGAATGAATATTTTTTTTTGTTCCATTTATTGTAATAAACCTTAAGATTGATTGGGCGGGGTTTGCCTTAAACTTTGAACTGGGGTAAATCTACCTTTTCAGTGTAGTGCCAACATTAGGTGTTAAAAAATTAATCATTTATAGTCATGTATTTATCTTTATAGTGAACACTTTTCAAAAACAAATTCTAGTTGTTAGGAACATTCACCAGTAAAACAATTATTGATCTATTTATAAGATCACCATGTATTTGGTCTATTGTACCTATTCATGTTTGGAATGATCAAATCCTGAATGACAGGTAACTCCGCCCAGTCAACCTAAACTTTTCTTACAATACTAGATCCACATAAAAATATGGAATATTCTTCCCCATTTCTTCACTATATAATTAGTCTTTAAAATCCCAACTTTTCCAAACATGATTTAGAGATTTTATTTAAAGTTTACTCAATGCTAGGTAAAATGTTCCATAGCCTGCAAATGATATGGACATTTTGCATGATTTTTAGGTGAACCTATATTTAATTCTAATTGAATTTTAATATTTTCATAGCCAGAGATCAACTCACTTTAAAGCAATAAAAATTAAAAGAGCAACCCTTTTTGCTACAAACAATTTGATGTAATTCATCTAGAATCTTTCTTTTTTAATTTAATTTAATATGCATGCTTAACTCTCTCTAATGTCCACAAGAGTTTTGCATTTAATTTAGATTCTTATCAACATTCACACAATGCATATCAAATCCTAATAAGATTCAACCACCTTAATTTTCGTTAAAAATTAACATAATTTTACTTAAATTTACGTCTTTACAATACAGTTCTGAATGTCAATTGAAGAAAACGTATATGATTTATGTTAATTCCATTTTTGGGATGATGTTATTCGAGACTATTATTTTTCATCGTATTTTTTGTTTAACTTTTGTATTTTTTTAGGGGAGGCGGTTTTTGGCTGCAGTTCGCACATCAGAATTAGAATATACCTTGTATATATATAAAAAAAAACAAAAACAATAAGATCTTTTCGTTTTCATAATGGTGGTCACATCTACCTATTTTCGGAATATATCACTCATCCATTGTGATAAGGTGCTAGGGGCCATCTTGAACTTACTATGTTCATTGTTCATTTGTTCATTGTCGAAGGCCTCACGGTGACAACAAGATGAGAATTATTTCACCATGTATTTGTAGAGACTTTGTCTCATGTGCATTTACCCTATATCCCTTAATTGCTTATTTGAAGTTACTCTTTATGCCTCAGTGATGTAACAAATAATCTTAGGTCGTCATATGTGTATATTACACTTGCATTTTTTATTTATAGTATGCTTAACTCAAGTTTCTTTAACATCAACAAATATCCTGTTTTCTCCCTCTGAGGGATTAACATCGTTGAATTCAAAGACCATTGTGGTTTGAGGTTCTTAAGTAGACGAGTATCGTTTGACTGGAGTATTGTTTGATTGGTGTTTGTTATCAACATCCATGCATAGTTTTTACCTTTGATATTTTCGAGTAGGCCCTGTGGAATCATCTACATTCGCTTTATAGATCGAAGGAATAACATAATTAAATCACGATAAAAAAACTATTCCAGGTACAATTGATAATTTGTTTTGATTATTTCGGAATTAAATATACCTTGCATACTTTTCCCATTTCGATATTTTCAATCAGTTTGTCCCAATCAGTTTTATAAATCAAATGTCAAAATAGTAATTCTAATTCGAACACAACTATTGGAACAAGTTGATATGTTCAAGTTACATATAAAATTATTTATTCACTTTACAACTGGAGAGAGTAAAATTTCTTTGCATTTTCTCTAAATATTTTGTCTTTGTCTTCACCAGATAGCGATGATACTAAGTCTTGTAACAGTTTATATACATCTGCATAACCACTTCGAGCTGCCGCAGTACATACTGGCCAATCTGATCCAAACATACATCGGTCTACACCAAAGCAGCTTAGGGCATGCTAAAACAAAATAACATAAGATTCTAAAATGCCAATGATTATACCTCTACTGAATAGCATTGTTCCTAGCTTGTTTTCTTGCCCGATTTTCAGTTTTGACTGCAGAACTAAAATGTGCTGTAGTCGTTTTTTTATAGTTTTATTACTTGTCCATGGGCTGAAATTACGCCCATGCACCCAAATTCCCAAACTCACTTACTATTTTTATGTTTGCTTACAACTCTGTTCAAAATAAACATTTTACATGAGCATAATCTGCACACAATGGTAGTACAGGCCCTCATTTTGGACCCATCTGACGAAATTTTGAACAATTTTGTGTTTCGCAAAAGTTGTTCTTCCCATTGCTTCAAGATGTTGACTGGTACCTCCCATTTATAATAAATTGACATAAAATGATAGCATATGGTACAATCTTTATAAAGAATCCTCATATGCGACATTTCTTTACCTAATATCCTCTACAAATCCATAAATATTACCCCCATCTCTATAGAATTATAAGATTTTTCATAATGTTGTTTAAGTTCAATGGTCTACAAAACCCCTTTTGCAAATTATTTCCATATTCTATCAATTGTTGTTAATGTAAAAATGGATAACAGGAAACACCTACAACGGCAGAAGATTTTAGTTACATCTCACAATCTGCCATGGAACTACACAAGAAAAACACAATAAGACAAAAGACAAACGTAGACAACGATAGGAACTCGGGACAGCCGGACATGGTACCGGCACTAGCAAAAGCCAGCGGTAGGGTTAAACCTGTTTATGGGTACCCAAACCTCCCCTTTCCCTATAGTATAATAAACATACGAATTAAACACAATACAGGTGGACTACTAACTCCATGACCACATTCTTGAAAGGAAAGAAAAAACAATACGTAATTTTGAAAGATGAGTCAAGGGATGCTCGCCGCTAAACTGCCGGCTAGTTCAAGGTGCCTAGTCTGCTGGTAGAACTGTCGCACTACGGAAGAAAAATCAAACTCAAAACTTCCAAAAGAGTTTGGTCAAGAATCATCATAAATTTCAGTAGACATCGGCAGTATCAGTGAGAGGCCAGTGTGTGTGCAAATTTTTTTAGGTCATTAGTTAGTTTTTCAATGTTCTTTTTTTAAATATAGATATGTTTACATGACATTAACATGACTTTAATGACCAAATTATTACTGTTAAATATACCCATAAAACAGATCTTTCAATATTTTCGTTTTCATCTAAGTTTTGTCCTTCTTTTGACTCCTCCTATTTATGAGTAATTTAAAATCATAAATAGTGAGTATAGTGAGTATGAAATGAATGTTCAAAGCATCTTCTTTACAACAAGTATAAAACATAATAATTTTTAATATAAACTTCTTACATACATAAAACTTACCCCTACAAATTGTCTCTAAAATTGACTCATTTTTCTCTATGCTAGCATAGCTAGAACAAACAAAATGTGTTTTTTTTGCTCACCTGGTTATGCCAGGGTGAGCTTTTGCCATCATTTGGCGTCCGTCGTACGTCCGTCCGTCGTAAATTTTTTTTCTCAAAAATCTTCTCGTCTGAATCCACTGGGCCAATTTAATCCAAACTTGACCTGGGTCATCAACATGGTATGCGGTTTAAAAAATGTGTTCGGTTAGTCCGAGGACCAAACAACATGGCCGCTGTTACTTAAAATAGAACATATGGGTAAATTCCTGTTTTTGGCAAATAACTCATAAACTGTGTCAGATATAAAAAAAAACGACACGATGTAAAATTGTTCAGAATGCCGAGAACTATCTGCCTTGCAATTTTGAAGAAAATCAGAAATCCGTCTCAGAAAAACAGCTTTTTTCCGTTTTGTTTTCCAAAACTTATGCATTTTTTAAATCGTTTTATTTCAAAAACTGCAACAAATAGAGGTAAAAGTGTCAATAAGAAAAATGTTCAGCATATCAAGATCTACATACTCTGAAATTTTTAAAGAAATCTAAACACCTGTGTTTGAGTTATTGACCGTTTTTCATCATTTTTTCAATGCCATATGGTTAATGGGTTATTTCCCTTTAAATTCTGTTTTCAAATCTTCTTTGGTTAACCTTTCTCTTTTAAGCTTTGGAGAATTTCCCTGCTATCACTTCATTAAAAACAATTATTTCTTCCATAATGAAGAGAAAAAAAATGTGCAAATTTCTACAATTTTTTTGCACAAATACTTTCAAAATCCTTACCTTATATCATGCATTAATAGTTTTTCTATAGAAATGTATTGTGTCTTTCAGGGATGTTACTGTTTGCTTACTATACGTTTTGCTGACATGTACTTAAAAGCAGCTTCTTGGTTTCATAGCCTGCATAATGTTGTTTTATTAAGTAAATGAAATGTTGATGAAATTTTCATTGAGAACCACTGGATGGCTTTGAACAGAACTTGGCATGAATGATGCTTATGAGGAGCTGACTAAGTATTATGATTTTGGTGCGTATCTGTCATCCAACATGGTCATTTGCGGGTGGACTTAAGGTGGTTCACTCATCACATTTTTGAATTTGTGTTATATTTCGTAACTAATCTAAAGAATTTTGCACACGGACCCCCACTTTTAATTCATGAATGCCGTCTATAGATCGAATTAAGACACCTGACATGTTTTCATGAAATTCTTGATATAACTTCCTAGCTTTTTAAAAAAAATAGTCCTGTTGTTAAATAAAGGGAAAGTCCAGAGAAATCCATTTCCAGCCAAATATTTTATTGTGTTGTTTCTCCGTAAAATATATTTCTCTTGACCATTTCATTTAGTCTACAATGCTTTATCAATTAAAATAGGTTTAAAGAAACCCTAGATATAAACACTAACAGGAGTGAACCTCCTTAATTTATTGCTCGACCCTAAGGAAAGAGCCTACAAAGAATTTTTTATTTCAAACAACTGGGATAGTAAGAATAAAAATTAATCACAATGTATCTTAGGTAGCCCCCTTCAAAACAGATGTCCTTCAAGTCTGCACCTTGTACAAATTTGCTACCAATTCTCCTCTAAAACCATCTGGCCAGTTGGAAATAAACTTTGGCACAACACTTTAATTTTCTTTAAAACTGTGCCCTGCAGATTCATCACTTATCTAAGATGGCAGGCAATTGGGAAAATAGTTTATTAAAGTTGGATCATAAAACATAAATGTTTGTTTATATAGTTAGAAAATGAGACCCTTTAACATAGAGGTATTTGAATTTATGTATTGACAAAGGCCCAGGTGTGCGATACAAGCTCTTGAAAGCCTCATGTATATATATTAATATTGCTTGAATTGCATATCTTATCATAATTTGGTATTTCAATACATATTTATCCACTTAAACTCAATATTGTGCCCGAAAGTGGTGAAAAAAGGGAATTTTCAGCATTTCAGATTTGTCCAAAATTCATCGTTCAATCGATATATAATGTAAAATCTAGACAATATATCTGTTTCAGGCTATGCATTAATTGACTTAAGTCATTGTTGAGAAAAACAAGGAGTGTTCAATGTGACTCTCAAATTTTACCTCTACCTCCAACAAAATCATTCCTAAAAATTAAAAATATCTGCTTGTCTTTACATATATATGAACCAAACAAAACATACTTATGTTTTGCTTACATTTCCTGAAGATGCATTACATATGTTGTTAAATGCAATTTTTTAAGGCCATAATATGAGTAATGTTTAATTATTGGTCAAATATTCGTGAAAAACGGGAATTTTCAGCATTTCAGAATTTTACAAAACTCAAAGTTAAATTATTGAATTTGTCAAGTATATCTGAAAGATTGCGATTAAGTTGGTCTCAGCTATACGTTGGTCATCTTAATACACTGTATCATACATCTGCAAACGAATACCGAAGCAAAAATAAATGATCTAGAAGTGTTCAGTGCCTTGCAAAATACGAGCCCCCACAAAAATCATTTGTCAATTTGACATTTCAATGACTATTTTTATTCACATCATAACAATATCACAATATCTAGTAATTATGATATACATAACTAAATACCGACGTTACTGTAAATTTAAATTCTGCATATGCGCATTTCGACAACTTATGTCTCTTCAGTGCAGATAAAATCTAAACGTTTGGAAGACCATAAAATCAAATATGTTAAAAAACTGATAGAGAACAAATGCCCAATATGATCTAAAAGTAAAGCCAAAATCAGCTAAGGACAGAGCTTTGCATGAGGGAGATACTCTTTAGTTTTCAACAAAATTTACAAAATTTTAGATATTGCAAGGTTCGAAATACAATCGGCTTTCGGGTCAGCACCGAAGTACTGACTACTGGGCTGGTGAATACCCTCGGGGACTAACAGTCCACCAGCAGTGGCATCGACCCAGTGGTAACAAATAACTAAATACCGACGTTACTGTAAATTTAAATTCTGCATATGCGCATTTCGACAACTTGTTGTATTTGTCTTTGTTTTTCACATACCAAAAATTATTTACGTGACATTAGATTTTTTTTTCAATCAAAAAGCAAATATAAAATATTTTCGTATTTTGAGATTTTCCTATTTTCCAGGTGTAACTTCTCTGAGTTCTAATACATTATCAAAATTCCACAGCTTCATCTCAAGATGACTACACTAATGTCATTTTAAAATATCCTGACTTACTGTGAATTTTATTCAAAGCTGTATTTAACAAGAAACTGCGTTCACTTTGGGTTTGTGTTAATCGTATTTATACATGCTAAAAACAAATATTTGTGATGTCTTCCTTAGTTTTTATTACACATTTTATCATTTTAAGATGAATTATAGCACTTGAATCATGAATAGTGGTATATTCATGTCTATTTATTAACAAATTAAAGTAAATTACTAATGTTTGTACATTTTATGGATAACCTATTATATTGTTGTTGGCCGGAAATGTCTAAAATACTAAGATCCTTTACAAAAACTAGGTAATTATAATTAGTTATATTCTTTACGGATATCACTATACCATTTTGGAAGATATTTGCGATATAATGAATGACTTAATTATCATATATTTAAAACGACTAACTTCAAAAAATTAATCGCTATTATTTTGGCGATAACAACGTCTAGATTTAGTTTTTATGTTAATTTGAACTGAAAATTGCTACAAGAAATGCATCTTGCAAACTAACTTTTCACATGAAAACGATTTTTTGTCTAATTTTGGGAAACAATTTAGGAGTTATTTAGGTTTTTTCTTGAATATCCCAATGTAATTAAAATATGTTCCTGAAAAAGTTGTGAATAATCATTATTTTGTCTTATCTTAGATATAATTTCGTTTGCTTGTTGCGAAATGATGAAAATCTGGAAAAAAATAAAAAAATCCATTCTGCTTCCTTTTTTGTATTATTAATTGCAGACATGACCACAGGTGTTGTGTTATTTTTACTTATACTGGTATAAGAGTGTAGATAATGGTTGAAGCAAGTCACATTTCATGCGAAACACAAATCTGTAGCTTTTGAAGAGAAATAAGATTAAATAAGTATTGTTTTGATTTACATGGTGGAGTTAAAGTTTTAAGTCTGCAGTTTGTCTCAAACGTTTAAAAACTTATTTTATATAAAGTCAGATATGCTGTAAGGATATAAAATGCATATTTTAATGTTGTATATTAATTCCCTAAGAAATCTTCATCTCAACAATACATCATTAGAAATTCTGGAAAACTGAAAATTCCTATCTATTACATATTTTTGGATTTTTACGATCAAATATAGCTGACTGAAACAGTTAAATTCTACTTAAACAACCCGCTGTCAATATATAGTGAAATTTAAATATAGTATTCACAAGCCTAGTAGTCAGTACTTCGGTGCTGACCCGAAAACTGATTTTATTTGGAAACTTGCAATATCTAAATTCTGGAATTTTTGTTTTGAAAACTGAAGAGTATTTCATTCATGCAAAGCTGATTTTGGATTAACATTTAGATCATATTTGGTTATTTGTTCTTTTTCTGCTTTGAAACCTCGGTATTTTGTTGTTGTCTAAACCAAAATTCAAGTAAAACCTTGTGTTATTATTTTAGTATGAATATTTAGAATTTTTGTTTAAATGTTTATTAGGAGAAGTGCTTATCTTGGCATTTGCGAACAAAACAGCAGATTGAAACACATTTTTTTAGACTCAATGTGTTGCTAAAACATCAAAAAAAAAATAATATCATAGGAAATTAAAAGATATATATCGATATTTTTACGATCATATCATTGGAAATCAAAAGTATGAAAATATTGAAAATTCCGAAAATTCCCATTTTTAAAAAATTTTGACCCCCCAAAAAAGAAGAAATATTTGGATTTTAATGGTGTAATTTTTCAACCTTGTGTCACAACAGATAAGCTAGTTACAAAATTACAGCAAACTACCAAAGCTGTTCACCTAAAAGAAATAAAAAGGAAAAAAAATCGCCGTTTTTATGCAACTTCGGTATATTTTGTATGTTTTCACTATTTTTTGCAGTGAGAGGGGTCCTTTTTGTACCGTCAGACAAAAGGGCCTAAAATGTCAAAACTTATATTCATTGTAAAGGTTATTATTTTAGCTTTTATTTGATACCAAAGTTTTAATTTTTCAACCGTCTGTAGAAAATTAGGATTAATGAGGACACCAAACCAAGAATAAAATTACCATAAAAATTCCATGGTTTTTGGATATGTTGTAGTCCTATAGTAGATGGTTGTTACATGACATTTTCAGACCCAATTTCGGTTAATTGATTTCAAAATGTAATGCTTTTATCTGCACTGAGGAGACATAAGTTGTCCAAATATGGTCATTTGCAGAAACTAAATTTACAATAACTTCGGTATTTTGTTATTTATATCATATCTGGTGGACTATTAGTCCCCGAGGGTATTCACCAGCCCAGTAATCAGTACTTCGGTGCTGACCCGAAAACCGATTCTATTTGGAACCTTGCAATATCTAAATTTTTGTCAATTTTGTTGAAAACTTAGGAGTATCTCTCTCATGCAAAGCTCTATCCTTAGCTATTTGGTTTAAAATTTAGATCAAATAGGTTATTTGTTCTCTATCGGTTGTTAAACATCTTTGAGTTAATGATCTTCCAAACGTTTAGATTTTATCTGCACTGAAGAGACATAATAAAAATGGGCATATGCAGAATTTAGGTTCACAGTAACTTCGGTATTTAGTTATTTGTTATCACTGCAGCGATGCCTCTGCTGGTGGACTGTTAAGCCCCGGGGGTATTCACCAGCCCAGAAGTTAGTACTTCGGTGCTGACCCGAAAGCCGATTCTATTTGGAACCTTACAATATGTAAATTTTTGTAAATTTTGTTGAAAACTTAAGAGTATCTCCCTCATGCAAAGCTCTGTCCTAATCTGATTTTGGCTTTGTATTTAGACCATATTGGTTATTTGTTCTCTATCAGTTTTTAAACATCGTTGAGTTAATGGTCTTCCAAACGTTTAGATTTTATCTGCACTGAAGAGACATAAGTTGTCAAAAATGCGCATATGAATTTAAATTCACAGTAACTTCGGTATTTAGTCATTCATAAACAGGATTTTTGTTTATCGAGTGTGTTCCCCATACTATTTATTTTCTTATATCTCTAAAACTTTTGAGAATCTCAAAAGTTCCCCTTACCAATTGCAACCACTATCTTCAAGCATTCAGATAAAACACTGGAATTTAATTCAGGTCTCTGTTGAATTTAGAATTTCCAATGCCTAGATTCACTTAAATATTAAAGTGTGTGAAGTCTGTGGTTTAGGATACGGGGATAGTGTTGGAGAGGTAAGGATACAAAAATAAAGCTCACCTCATAATTGTTTTACATATCCATAAATAAATAAAAACTTAAAATGAGAAAATACCGAAGTTACTTTTAATTTATTTTTCTGTATATGACCATTTCGAGAACTTATGTCTCTTCAGTGCAGATAAAATCTAAACATTTGGAAATCAATAAACCGAAATATGTGAAATCAATTTTTATCATATTACTTTTTATGTGTAGTGGGAAAAAATAAAAAATCTAAATACCGATGTAACTGTGAATTTAAATTCTGAATTTGCGCATTTCGACAGACTCATGTATTTTCAGTGTATATAACATCTAAATGTTTGGAAGACCTTAAACTCAAAGATGTTTAAAATTGATAGAGAACAAATGTCCAATATGATTTAAATGTAAAACGAAAATCAGCTAATGACAGAGCTTTGCATGAGGGAGATACTCCTTAGATTTCAACAAAATTTCCAAAAATTTAGATATTGTAAGATTTCAAATACAATCGGCTTTCGGGTCAGCACCGAAGTACTGATTACTGGGCTGGTGAATACCCTCGGGGACTAACAGTCCACCAGCAGTGGCATCGACCCAGTGGTAACAAATAATTAAATACCGATGTAAATGTGAATTTACATTCTGCATATGCGCATAAACACATATATTATATTTATGTTAAATTATTTGCCTTTTACTGAGTATATTTTTGAGTGCTTTTATAATGTTTTTAATGAAGTTCTGACTAATGCAAATTTTGAAGCAAAAAGCAAAAATTCACCTTAAAATTGAAGCAACAGGGTATGTAAATCTCGTCAACAACGAGGATTCACAATAAATTTTCAATTTTAAACCAAAACATCACGGATAGTGAAGTTGGATTGTCATTTGGTTGTTAAAAGATTACTATTAAAACATAAGACTTGAATTATATAAAGGTATAATAAGGGCAATAACAAAATTAACGAACTCAATTGAACAGAGGTGAAATTCAAACAGCACAAATATAATGTAGCTACAAAACCATCTGGAAAATGGTACTGCGTAATGGTCCTGACTTGGTATGGGCATTTTTTCGATTCCGATAGCAACTCAACAAAAACTTTCAAAACTTTGTTTCCTATTTTATCATTCAATGTCAACTTACTTCAATAAAGGGTTGAAAATCCTCTTTCTTCCAATATTTGCGGTCGCCAGAAGTAACAAATCCGACCCTTAAATAAAAAAATCATATACTTTATGGTATATATATTTGTATGAGTAGTGTAAATATAGTGTATCAAATAAAGTGCATAAGAATCATAAGCTTTAATTATTCATTTCAAAATCATCTGAAAGCACTCGTTACATTAACTAGGGGACTGTGACATAAATAGGTTTAGATTTACTACATATTTATAACACAACCTTACACAACCATGGCAATATGAAAAATGTTCTTTGTGTGTCTTGCCTGTTTTCTACTTAGTTAACGTTATGTATATAGGAGTCTAGGATGGTATTTATTTTGCTGAACTTTATTTCTCTTTATTTAGGGGGACGACTTGGAACTGCCGTTGGGTGTGGGGTTTCCTCACCGTTCATTGAAGATTTTAAGGTGGCTTTAAGTCGTTATTACTCCCCTTTGGGTCGTTGTCATTGTGACACATTTCCCGTTTCCCTTCTTTTTTCTATTGATTTCATCTGGATGTTGTTTGGTATTCACGGCAACAATGGTGTAACGTGCAGTTCTGATTGTAAGTATATACTTATAAGTACAACAAAATAAATGTCTCTTCCTAAAAATTCACCCTTAGCAGGCAAAACCTAGAAAAAAATTATTTCACATAAATTACTCCAATTCTTGAATATGCACATGAACAATGGGATGGTTGTAATATGTGCGATGTAAATACAATGGAACAAATCAAACACGAAGCAGCCAGAATAGTTACAGACTTGCCAAAATTTGCAAGTATTGAATCATTATATTTTTAATGGTTTGGGAACCTCTTCGATCTAGACGAGAGAAGAGAGAATTAAACATATTTTATAAAATGCACAATAATTGTGTTCCATCTTATTAACAGGATTGCTTGCAAAATCTTTCGTCTGTTAGCACCCAAAGGGTGTTAAGAAACAACTGTGATTACAGAATCCCATTTACCCGTCTTCAAATTTACTTTAATTATTTTTACCTCTGCAATTAGATTATGGAATAACTTAGAGTCTGATATTCGCAATCTTTCAACAACAGGGAAATTAAAATAAAAACCCCTTGAAATCGTGGATTTCCAATGTTCATTAAAATAAATTGCAGTTGGAGTTCACATATGTGTCATGGTCTCATTCTCATTTACTCCATATCCTTTCATAAAATATTGAACTCAAATAATTTTTCAAAACCTCTAAATTACTACTTTGAGGTAGTCGATTTCTTAATATTCTAATACTATACTCCGTACTCTCGAAATATGTCTTGATCAATCAACGATGTCGTGAACAATCACAATCCCAGAATGCCGTACAATTTCTGAATTGGTCCATTGTGCACTGTGCTTTGTGACTGACAGTGTATATGTTTATTGTAGGTATCAAGGGTTCTTTTTGTGCATCGTGATTTTCATTTTCAGGGTTTCAGTGATTGATTAATGCCCTTATTTCACTGTGTTTCGTGCATGCAAGCCAAATTGTTGAAATTCTTACTTTTCGTTCATCGACTTTTATATTTTCTTTTTTTTTATTCTTTAGACCCTCATCCTCGACGTTACATTATTTACATAGTATATATAATCCAAAATGCTAATAAAAACAGATATGACACACATGCATACCGCGAAAATGCTATCTACATCTAGTACATGATTTTGTCTCAACAATTAACCATATTACATGTATAGCCATAGGAACATATTTTCATCATTTATTGTACAAAAAGGTCAAGATAAAATGTAATGGCTGACCTGTCTCGGCCTACTGATCCAATATCCTTGATGTGAATAGGCACCTAGTCAAGAGAAGCAATTGTAAGTTTGAAAACTTTGACAAAAAACAAAACAAACAATTACATTCTTAAAAATTGGGCTGACCTATTTTTTACTGCTGCTCACTGCTTGTTGAATGTTAATCTTTGTCTTGTGAACATTTCTATGGCAAATTACCCATCTGTAGCGCTAAAAGTTTTAAATTTTTTCTTCCTGTTAAGTTACCGACTGTGTAATTTCGGACCGATGACGGAAACCGCGATTCCATAATTGATTAATTATGTTAATTAGCTAAGTGCAGGCACAATTGCATATATGCCAATGAAATTTTAAAATGGCAGAACAATCCCAACGTTTGGATATTTGAAGCTAAGTCGTAGTATTTGTTGTTTCTGCAGCAACCTGGCTAACAAAAAACGTCTCATTATTTTAGTAATATAGATTTTAACTAAATTTTTACCACTTTCAAAGTAACCAACCCAACAATACTTTTAAATTGCATGCGAATACAATATAAAGATTTTATAATTAAATGGCACTTGTTTTACCCTTTTTAAAATGTTTTAACATAAATATCTCAAGGAAGCAATCTTAAAACATTACAACATATTGTTCCAAATAACTAAATACCGAAGTTGCTCTGTTGATTAAACATTCTAACCTCTTGAGAAATACTAAGGCTTCATTCCGTGTATTGTTCCAAATAACTAAATACCAAAGTTGCTCTGTTGATTAAACATTCTAACCTCTTAAGAAATACTAAGGCTTCATTCCGTGTATTGTTCCAAATAACTAAATACCGAAGTTGCTCTGTTGATTAAACATTCTAACCTCTTAAGAAATACTAAGGCTTC